>JAUBNY010000016.1:878493-889493 GCA_032275445.1 Crypturellus soui | reverse complement strand
ACCAGACCTTTAATGTAGTATAAGAGGAGTAGCAGCCTGCAGTGCCTCCCGGGGACCCCCCTGCATCCCCAGGGTCGTGGGCGCGTGACGGTTTGGGGACCCCAGGGGTGACGCTGCAGGGAGGAGCGCAGCGGGCGCGCGGGCGGGCAGCGGCGAGCGCAGCGTCTGCTGCAGCGCGTTTGCAAGCAGGGCCCGCAACACAATCCTGCTCATGGTAAATGAGTATGTCAGCTGCTTCACCCTCTTACTGGTGTTTAAAATTTTTGCAGCAATAACAGAGAATTTGAAAGGACATCAGAGGCAGATTTACGGGACTCCTGGGAAATCAACTGTTTCCTGTTTCAACAGCTTCTTCATCATAACTCGCTTTCTCAGTCACTGAATGATGTTCTATTAATCTTGGTGTGCAGTGATTACTATTAAACGCAGAGCTGGGCTGAACCTCAATTTGTGGAATAACCTTTTCTGTGTCTTCAATAAGCCCAGCACATAAACTTTGGGCAGAGGTCTACTGACCAAGTGGGTAATCGTGTTCCAATTCATCCTGTGAATAATGCAGATAAAAACCTGTAGTGAATAATTCATTTTGCCTCCACTCCGTTTAAATTAGTCTATTCATGTATGTATCCTTTCCAGTCTGCCTCTCCGTGTACGTGTGTATTTACATAGCAATGCTGTAATTCTGAGCTGCTTGAATCTCGAAGCAGTGTAACCGTTACACTTTACACGTGTTCCCGGCTGCTCTGGACGATCGCCTGGGTGGAAGCAAGTGCTCGGGATTGTATCGTAAAATTCAGGAGTGGCTCCTGGGATGGCACACTGCATTTGCTGCTATGATGGCTACCTAGATTTATACTGAAACACTTTCAAATGAGGCAAATCATTTTGTCGTGGTCAAGAGTTACAGAATAAGGGTTTTGTGGTCTGTATTGTTGAGGTGCAGGTTCTCTGCAGTGAGGGATGTTGCCAGAGGCCAGCCCCAGCATCCAGAGCCTCGTCCCATTACACTGCGCGGTGGCTCCTGCCTCCTGGCTCCACAGCGCTGAGGCCTGCGGGCGGGACGAAGCCCCTGCTCTTGCGGGTGGCGTCCCCTGCGAGAGCCGTGGTCGGTGGCAGGAGCGCAGGGCCCTCCCTGCGCATCCTCGCGCCCAACAGGTTGGCAGAGCGCAGCGCCTGATGAGAGCTGACAGGCGCGCGGCTTCTCCCTGCCTGCGGGAAGGGGCCCGCTCTGCAGAGACAGCCACACTCTCGCTCTGTCCCCTTGTTGTGGCTTCTTCCCTTTCCAGTCCATTAAAGGTGACATAGCTGATACGGAGCCTGTCTGTCAGGCTGTCGCCCGAGGGACGTGTCTTCCTGCTGTCCTGTGCTCATCCCAGGGCTGCCTGCCCTCTACTTGTCCGGGATCAACAGCATCCGGAGCGGGGGCTCTTCCCTATCGCTCCAGAATCAGCTGCTTCTTCTCTGAATTCATAGCACACTCTTTTTTTTCCTGTTATGTCAGTTTTATTCCATTTTATTGCAGCTTTGTGTCTGATGTTCCAAAATTTATTTTAATAATCCCTTAATCCCTAACCCACAGCAATTCCATTAGGAAAGCTACATGGCACTCCTGAAATAGTTATTATTTGGAGCAAGCACTTTTTTTGATTGGTACAAATCTTGCTTTATAATTTACAGATTGGAGAACTGAAGCAACAGTTTCTACAGCAAGGTGCGTGGCTGCTATGGTTGTGTTGGGTAGACCTGTGCTAATTACTCTGTGTGGTTTTGATATAGAGCCAAGAAAGGGTTGTAGAAAAATGTGTATCACTAAAACTTAGGTCCCCAAAGGCAAAAGTAAAACAAACAGTGAGAGATGATTATCTGAAGCAGAACCTTCTTAGCAGCAGGAGAAAGTCACTGCCATTCTTTTTTCCTTGAGATCCAAGTGGTGTTTCTGTCTGCGTTTGGAAATATCCCGAGTTTGCAGAGGTTGGGCAGACAGTGCATTTATTTTGCATTATCCCTTTTAACAATAACATCTGGGGGATTGCTGCTTTTCCTTTTGATAACAAAAGTTAGGAACCCTGGGATCAACTTCAGGCTCTGGCAGAGACTCTTTGTGTGGCCTTCAGCAAGTCACTTAACCTTCCTGTGAATCAGTTTACTGATTTGTAAAAGGAGTATTATAATAATAGGCAAGGAGCATTATAATAATAGGCACCCCTCAGGGGCTCTTCTAAGTTTAAATAATTAATGTTAGCTTGCAGGCCTCACATCGAAGGTGCTAAATAGGGACAAAATATTAATATTTTTTCCATCTCCTTAGAGAAGGAACACAACTCTAGTCCAACGATGTGGAATTTAAAGATGGGAATTGCTGTTACGCTGCCTGGAGTGGATGTGAGTGTCTGTGGTCCAGTCCAGGGGAGCAGCTCTATCCATTCCGGATTTACAAGGGCCCTTCGTGCCCAGGCCCCTGCGCTGCTGCTGCTGGGCTCCGCGCGAGCCGCCGCAGCCGGACTGTGATCAGCAAGTCTCATAAAGGCTGCAAAATTCATCTGGGATGTAAATCAATAAATGTAACAGGAGAGAAACTACAAGCTGTGCATTTCCACAGAGGCTCAGATTTTGTGGGATGGATAGATGCTGCTGAGCATGACCTAATGCCGGGGGAAAAAAAAGCAACCACAGACCTCAGCATCTAAACAGTATAAATATTGAACCAGAGGTCCTTGAGTAATTGTCCTTTCTTCACTCCAGGGGTGAAAAGGGTACATTAGACATTCACTAGCAGCAAATGGCACCTGACATCTCTTTAAGTGAAAGTCAGCTTGGAATTTTTTTTAATGGCCAAGCATAAATCTTTTAAATTATAAATCAATAAATAGTTAATTCAATAATAGGAATCTTTTAAATATTTAATGAGTCATATGCAGAATGGCTCTATAACTGGATGTTGATGGAATTGTGTCAAAGGAATTTGAATCAAACTTTTCTAAACTCCCCATATGAAAATAGTTATTGATTCAAACATAAACTGTGCAGACTGTAGCAGAAGTAAGAGAGGTAGAAGACTTCAGTGTACATTTTCTCATCTAAAAAAAGTAGAACTACTAGCTCATTTTTAATGATGTATTCTTGACATTTTGGGGTTGTGTAGATGTTTCTGCACAGAAAATGAGCAAAAGCCCAGGCAGTCAGGGTTTTGGGTGTGCATTCCAGTGGTGGCTGTGCTCCTAGAGAAAAGCATAGGCGAATCTGCCCCTTATTAAAGGGCTCTGCCAACACACGTTGCCCTGAGTGCCTGTGAACCGCACGTAGTTTAACTGCGGAGCTTGGAGTTTCCGCGGGAAAGACGGTGGGAGCTGGATCTGACTGTAGCAGCCCCCAGTCTGCTCCCGTACAAGATCATTACGCCCGGTCAGGGCTGCAGCGAACAGACACTCTGGCTACCTGCGCGCTGCTGTGCGTCAGGACACTGCCCCTTAGTACCCTAAATTGGAGGGGTCTCATGCATAATCCACATTCAGGGCCACATTCAGGGCACTGCTTTTCTGTTCCGGTTTGTTTTCAGATGAGGCAGCATCTTCAGGTTTTACGGACTGTAGCCTTTACTGCCAAAACAGCGGCCTAGCTCTGCTGGCTGCAGCTGGTCCTCCACCTGGAGGTGTCCAGGCAGCCGGTCCTGCAGCGTGAGCAGAGCCCTCCCTTCAGATCCAGTAGAGAGGACGGTGGTGAGAGCAGGACAGAGCAGTTGTTGACACAGACAAGCGGCAGGAAAGGCAGAAGGAGGTAAAGGAGCAACGAGGACTGACAGACAAGCAGAAACTTTTTTTCTGTAATGCTGAGTGGCTCTGAAGTTTGCTCTGGGTATGTTTTGTGTGCATTCAGTGCTACACTTTTCAGAAACAGGTCCTGGCATTATAGGAACAGAAAGGGATTCTGCACAAACCCTGTTCCCCATTTTAGAAGCTTCCTGCTTCTGAGCCGCTCACCAGAAGAAATGATGCTTTTCCATTCCCTTCCCAAGGATAGTGACAAAGGCAATATTTGATATTGCCATGGGAGAGCGTGATTCATGGTGTTGGAACAGTCTCCATGGAAGTTACACCTCAGCCTGCCCGTTTTACAGACGACTGAGTATGTTTGTGTTCGGGAAAGGCAAAACATGATGGCACAGAATTCATCTTACTGCCTTGGAGGGGAGTCAATACCAGCCGAAACAGTGCATTACCTGAAGTGTGACCTATTGTTTGCTCTATCCGTATATCTGTAATCAATTCTGGTTGGTTCAATATTTCCAGCAGATTAGCGATTCATTGGTATTCTGCGCACCTCTGCTTCCCGTCTCGGTGTGTGTATATCTGGAAAAGCTGTCTGCATATCCTTGTTTTTTCCAGGATGACAGCTACCGTAACAATGACAGTAGATTAATATCTCCTTAATCAGCCAAATGAACATGACATACAAGGGTGACAGTTCAATTTTCTGCTAACAGATTGTGCCTATCAGAGCCCTCTCTTCCAACGGCGGTTTATTTCTGGCATGGATCATATGGTTCTGGGAGGACCCCAGCTCCCCAGCAGCTCACAGATACCCACTAAACGCATCACGTAACACATAGGTGTTACTCGCCCGCCTGTCAGGACACTGGCAGCTTGGGGAGTTAAATGAGCCCTGGCGTATGCAGGGGAGAAGCGCTGTCACTTGGGTGGCGGAGCGGCAGCGTGTCCCTGCGCGCACACTGCTGCCCGCCCGCCCGCCAGCGCTGGGCTTCGTTTGCCTGGGGACTTTTCCATGCTAAAGCGTGGATCAGACACGGAGCTGGTCTTCCGTGGAGAGGCACGTGGGGCAAAGTGATGGTGGGGAAGAGCAGAGAGGATAGTAGCTTAGGCTGCAGTAATCCGTTAAATGTTGGTCCCAGCAGTGCTCGTGCTCGGGGTTTGTTTGCAGGTGGGATTTCAGGGGGATCCAGTTTCTAGTTCTGAAATGTGATCCGTGGAGTCTAATTCGAATCTTTCTTTTTCCGCTTCCTGCGGTGTTTCAGCTGGAGTAACCCCTGCTACTGTGGAGGCCCCGCGAGTCCTCCCGAGGGCAGTGCCCATCCTTCCCGCCCTGGCAGCCTCCCCTCGGGTTCAGGCTGTAGCACAAGCCCCGCACTGCAGTGGGTGCTGCCGCTTCCCCATTGCAGTAAACCTGGGAACTGTGAGGCCTTTCCGGGAGCAGCGAGTCCTGCAGGCAGCGGGCACTGCGGCGGGGGCATGCGGAGCCGGGACGCGCGCGGAGGCGTCTCCAGCTCCCCGGGCCCATCCTGCAGCCCTTGCTGCTCCTCGGGAGCAGGAGTTTGCAGCATGAACCTCACTTTTTTATTCCCATAGTGGCTCGCATCAGCCGTCTCCACACGTGCCTTTGTGGAAGCGCCCGCCCGGTGCCCTTCCCTCCTGCAGGGAGGTGCTGCATGCTGCCCCGGTGCCATGCGCACGGTAACCCCGTTGCAGACCCGCACACGGGTGACCCCTTTGCAGAGCAGCACCCGGGTAATCCCATCACAGACCTGCGCATGGGTGAGCCTGCTGCAGCCCCCTGCAAGCCCCCTCCGCACGCAGCGGTTTCGCTGCAGCCAACACCCCACTCGTTTCTTTGCGTTCTGCTTTTCTTGCGGAACTTCTTTTGCACCTCTCCCAGCAGCTTGTTTCACAGAAGACGAGAGATGGGTTTATTTTTGAAAGATAAGATGCAAGTAGTTTCAGTGAAAAGGTTCCCAGGACAAAATTAACAATAAATTATCCAAACAACAGCATTAAAAGATGTCCATATGCTTGTAATTATGAAGCCAAATCCTTTCAAAGAAGGTTCTGTCATTTCCTATACTTGTTACAATCTCTATCATATAAATTTATTCGGTATTTTTATCATTTTTTTCCTTCTTATTACAAGTTTTGTCACAAGAATAAGTCATTAAGGTTTTATGACTAATAAATTCTCTAAATTACAGTCTAAGGATGCATTACTTTAATTTTTCCCTCTGTATTCTGTATTTTAATTGCCTAGCTATTTCCCACTTGCCTTTTTTTAATGACTCATTAGGCTTAAGGGGAAAGAATCAAATTTAGTCCACCTAAGATATTGTATCAACTTTTGGACACCTCAGAAAAGAAGTGACAAGTTACATTGTGGGTAAATGTAATGTTGGTGTCTTGAGAGAAGACTTCGAGGATTAAAGATATCCAAAACAAAACAAAAATTCTTAAGTGAGCTCTGGACCATGCATTATTTATCAAAATGATTGGAATGATTATTTCTAATTAGAAGGACATTAAAGATGTGCATGTTTCATATAAGATGTTCAGAAAAGCCCTGGCAGGTGACGGTTACGTTTTCCCAGGGCATCGTTGCTGCCACGGGCTCTCCCCTTTTTTGTATTATTTCTGCTACAAACTTTAAGACATTCGGTTTCCAACGTGTGAAATAAAGTCGTTAGTCTGGGGAGCTTTGGGGGCAACAAAATTAGTTCCAGAGAGTGTTTAGTCTCCTTTCAGATGCACAAAAACCCTGGCTGTAATACACAGTTTACAGCCTGAAAAGCAGCAGTAGCCTGGCAGGGTGTCACCTGCGCTTTCTCTGGAGGCCTCGCTGGCAGCAGGGCGCGCTCCAGAAGTGCTGCCGTGTGCAGGCCCTCGCGCTGACCTGCCCCTCGGGCTCCCTTTCCGTGGACGTTGCTGTAAAGATCATGTGCCAGCGGCAGGGAGGGTGACAGCCGGTGCTTGAAACCTGCACGGTGACGCCCGCGTGGGAGCGCGCCCCACATGCGGCTGGGACGTCCCAGGCAGGGGAGCCCTGCAGCCCAGGGACAGCGGAGCCCTGTGTTGGGGCCGCTGTGCGTGTCCCGCGGCGCGAGGAGCGCTGCAGAGCGCTGCAGAGCGCTGCGGAGGCACCAGGCAGCGCCGGGGAGGAGCTGGCACGGGGCGCTCCTCACCCCTGCCCTGCTCCGCAGCCTCCAGCCTTCCTGCAGCGCGCAGCGTGCCCACCGTGCCCTGCGGAGAGGCGCCAGATACGAGGGGAGCTCATCTGATGGATTAAAAAAAATAAACATTTTGGGTGGTTTAAAAAAAAATGAGAGAGACCTAAAGCAAGTTTAAAAGCCCATTGACTGCACCGTGGCAAAAGCATCCGCTTTGCGGACATCAGTTTTGCACTTGTGCGTAGCCTGCAATCTCTCTAGAGGGAGGCAGAGAGCTATTTCTCTGCGAGGAAGTGCTAGTTGGTGTGCGCAGCACAATCGGGAGCAACCAAAAAGCACTCTCTGTGAAGTATGTTTCAGGTGGCAGCACAGGTTATGCTAGTGGCAAAGTCCTTAAATATTCGCCTCCATCACCGGCGCAGCAGGGTTTTTGCTCTTGCAGAAACCGCATGGCACTTTCCCCGCAATTGCGGCTCTGCGATTGCAGCCCTTCCTGCGCGGGGCCGGGGCGCGGGGGGAGCCTGCGCTGAATGCGCTGCTGTCTAATGAGGGCTGCAGGTCACAACCGAGTGGTCTCGTCCTCACATCCGTGCTTCCGGGAGGGTGGCTAATTATTTCCCAAATGCAGTCATTATTTAAATGTACTTCCCGATATTTTTCCCTCCTATACTGGCCACGAGCTGTTTGCTGTGAATGTGTTCTCATGCATATTCAGTGGTTTCACCAGGGGCCTACTTGGGCTTCATTCAGTAAATCACAAATTTTGAAAAGTGCTCCGTGCGCTCAATGTGAGATAAAATCCTCTCTTACTGAGGCTGATGACAAAATGCCTGTTAGCTTCAGCCTAGATTTTCAGAAAAGCTTCCCTTCCCCCAAAACACTTCATTCAGATCCTAAACCAGCACCATAATCTGGTTAGTAAGTAGTTTTTGATGAGTATGGAGATTTTCAGCAGGGCAACCTGTTTGCATACATAGTGAGGCCTTTGCTTTTTGAAAATTAGAGTTCTAATGAACACTGGTGACTGCAAACATGGCCATTTCCCAAGCGCTGCGCCTGGCAGAGCCCTACATGCTGTGCGGATGCTGGAGCAGGTGAGATCTGGCTGGCGCTCCTGCTCCTTAGGCTGATTAGAGCATCGCGACTCCTGTGATCTGACACTCGTCTCCTTGCAACCCCTGAGATGAAGAAGTCTGCAACTTGTTAGCTGGAAAAGTCCACACGAGTGTGTGGGTTGCCCAGGAAATTTGCAGGGGTGACCGTGCCGCGGCGCGATGGACCCCAGCTAGAGGCCAGGCGCCTGTGTGCGTGTCTGCAGACCGGCTTTTGTCTGAGTATCCAAGGCCCAATGTATGTGACTTATTTAAGACCAATTTTATTTCAGTTACAATTGAATATGACTATTATGCTAGAAAATATGGCCTATTTCCTTTTACTAGTTAGCATTCAAAGGTGCTTTACAATTCAAATGAGCCATGCAATTAAAGGTGACATTGCCAAAACTGGACAGACTAAAATTAGACATTCCTGCTGTGTGTTAGAGCTTGGCCCACGTTTAGATCATGCTGTCTTTGGGCTGTACCTGTCTGCTCCAATCTTGCGAGTCAACAGGATACTGAAATGTTCCAGAATCCTGTTCTTTCTGTTTTTCTGTTCTCTCTGTATTCCAGCGTTACCCTATCCTTCTTTTCCTTTGCAGGATTTAATGCTGAAACGAACTCACATGCGCACACTCGTGCACACGCATGCACACAGACACGTGCACACCCTGCAACGTTCCACGTTTTGCACTGCGAGCTGTAACTCCAGTACTGCTGCAGTGAGCAACGTGCGCTCCTAAGTGGAACCGATCCCTGCCCCGAGGAGCCTCCAGCGCAGCCTGTGCTCCGGGGCTGGAGGGACGGGGAGGCCTCGCTGGTGCCGCCTCTTCCCCGAGCACGGGCCGTGCGTGCGCAGCACCGGGTGGGTAACGCGGTCCCAGGCGCTGCAGGAAGGACCTTTCTGCCCGCGGAGGAGCCTGGCGCGTGCCTGGCTCTGAGGAGGCTGCGGGAGGTCACGGCCAGCAGTGGCAGCAGTACCCGGAGTTCCTGACATCCCGCCTTTTAGATTACCAGGACATGAGTTAAATATATAGCTCTCTGACCCCAGGTGGCCACTGACATGATTGCTAGTTAATATTTGACACTGTAAAGCGTTCTGCCATGGTTTGGGAAGGACACGTTGGTGCGAGAGTCCCGAAAGGTTCTTTATTCCCTAGCACACAAATTACAGAGTCAAAGTGAGAAACACCTCCCCAGAAAAGGCTGCGTTCTGTGCGCGCGGGATGGAGCTGCAGGGATGTTCTCCCTTGCGCAGGGGAGTTAGCACTGGCACTCCTCAAGCCAGCGGAGTCAGACAGCTCCTTCTTTAGCCCACGGCAAGGCCAGGCCTGGGCTGCGTGTGAGGGGACTTGCGTTAATTCTCTCAGGCTGCTTCTGTATCCGCACAGCTGAAGTGCCCTGCGTGGCAGCATTCCTCTGTACGGGGACATGAGGAGGGAGGGTAGCACCTTGCAGGAGGGCAGGTAGGCTTGGAGCGGTTTTAATACTGGAGCAGGCTACCCAGAGCCCTGTCTGCTGAGCACCTGCAGTGATGGAGACACCAGCACTGCTCAGAGCAACCTCTTCCAGTGCTCAGCCTCCTTGCAGGGGGTGTTTTTTTCTCCAGTTCAGATAGAATTTCCTGGGTTATGGTATGTTTCCATTGCCTCTTGTCACTGGGTATCACAGAGGCGAGTCAGGCTCGGTCTTCTCTACAGCCTCCCCGGCTCCTCGTGCACATTCATTAGATCCCCCTTTGGGGTTCTCCTCTCCAGCTGAGCAGTCGCAGCTCGCTCAGCCTTCTCTCATGTGACAGATGCTCCAGGCCGTTAATGTCTTAGTGGCCCTAAGTGTTGGCCTTCTGTGTTATAAAATAGCGTATAAATATGCTAAAACCTGGCTGTATTGCCTATCATTTTCTGAAATGCCTTTCACTACATCACACTGGAGTGCTAAACCCTGTCACGTGGAAGGTGCTTGTAACCATCTCATTCCAGGAGCAATGAACTTCTTTTAAAAACTAGTCACTTTTTTATGGCACCAGTTACAAGATCTCAGTCTTTCACACTGGGCCAGTCATTTGAATCCAGACCAGGTTGGTAGTTATGTCTGTTGAGTGACCTATATGAAAAGAGTTCTTGGTTTTGATCCAGTTCCTGATGGAAGGATGCCCAAGTTGCTGCAATGACCTTACCATCTGGCAGCGCTGCTCGCCGTGTCAGCACCGGGCGAGCTGGGCCCGTGCCACGGAGCCAGAGCCCGCGCGACTCCCACGGGTGGTCCCCTCAGGTCAGAGCTGGTGCCGGGGCACCGGGGGGTTCCCAGCGCTGGCTCTGTTGGACAGATGTGCCGAGCGCTGCCTCTGCGGCACCGCTGCGGTGGCACCGATCCGACTCGCCGCACAGTTCTGTGGGTTAATAGGTTGTTGCTACAGAGTGAACACTTGAAAAAATTAAGGACTGCAATCTGATGCCAGATTCAGCTCCAAGTGCACAGGGCTTTTCTGTACAAGTAATTCCTGGAATGAACAAATACTTGCAGAATCTTACGGCGGTGCAAAAGTGACTGAAATTAGAGTGTGCACATCTAAGGCTGAAGATAATGTAACATTGAAACCTCTCCCGCGGGACAGGGCAAACACTCCTGCTCTTGCAGCCTTGAGCTCAAGGTTGATGTCTCATTCCAAAAGAGATGCTGCAGCCCAAAAAGTTGTTATGGATTTGATGTAAAAATTACTGCACGAGGTTCTTTGGTGTGTGCTGTGCAAGAGGTCATCCTAAGTCATCTTTCTGAGCTAGCCTCAAACTCTCTGAATCAAGGGACTCTTTATAGTGGAAAGATTGACATGTGGCAATATTTCCTCCAGAGACTTTTATTGTCAGCAGTAAAATGCCCTTCTGCTTACCCTCTAACAGCTGCGGGCTGCCGAGCTGAACTGGGAGCTCGTCGGAGGCCGGGGTTAGTTTGTGTCAGCGCGT
>JAUBNY010000016.1:860766-871502 GCA_032275445.1 Crypturellus soui | reverse complement strand
GCCCTCCCGTCCGCTCGCCCTGCTCGGAGAGGCCTCGGTGCTGCCCAGGGAGAGCTGCCGCGGCCGTGTGAGCGTGTTGGGGCGGTGCGCTTTTGCACGGCGGGTCGGCAGTGCCGATGATCCTCCTGGTGCCGCCACCACCCGTGCCGTCCTGCGGGCAGCTGCCAGCACGGAGCGGGGCAGTGGGAACGTGGTGCCGACAGCCGAGCTGGGGCCGGTCCTTCCCTCGCCTCTTCTGGGCGCAGCCGGGATCCCTGTCCTGGCTCCGCGCTGGCGCTGCCCGGCGGTTCTGGCCCTGTCCTGCAGCTCGGGCTCACGCGAGTGATTTAGGATGCAGCTTTCTATGATCTGCTTGCAGGTTTTTCCAGCCTTGTCAGCACGGCAGCGCTAAGGCATCCCTGGCAGCTCCGGCTGGATTCTGTTTGGCCTCACGCATCATCACCAGCCTTGCCAGTTAATTCAGGCTGAGGGTGATGATGTGTGAGGCGGAGAAAGCACAGCCCGGCCTTCAGGTGCTGGGCACCGTCACCACAAAGGCAGGCAGGAGAATGTGGTTTCCATTTGTGCACTTGAGCACGCGGGACCTGGGAATCCTCGAGTGTGGGAGAGCCCCTCGATTACACCAGGGGTTAGTGCTCAGCCGCCACCGTGTTCCAGCTACCGAGCAATGGCTGCGGCAGTGGAGCCGTGGCCTTGCAGGCTGTGGGAAAGCAGGAGGGCACCCAGGGCCAGCAGGAGCCTTCAGCAAAGAGCTCTGTTGGGCTGGGGAGCAGCGGAGGGTCCCTGAGCGCGGCCCAGGGGCTGCTCAGCTTGGCGTAGCAGCAGGGCAGAAACCCTCTGAGAGCCCCGTGGGGCGCTGGGGCTACCCGCAGCCTTCCCCCGAATTCCCTTTCGTCGCTGGTTGTGGAAACGCTGCTTTCCCGGGGAGGAGCCTCCTGAGCGGGTGCTGCTGAAGAGCCTCCGTGCCACCATCCCCAGGGCGCCCCAGGGCCAGGGGCTGGAGGGCTGCGCTCCGGCAGAGCCGGCCCCGCGCTGCCCACGCCGAGCGCGCCGGGTAGGCGTGCGGGATAACGCCGGCCACGCGCACGTTCAGCTCTGCTTCGCTCTGTCCCAACTGGTGACGGACTCACGACTATTTTTAGGAGTGGCCAGCGGCCCCTCTGGCATTAGATAAGTAAATGTACACCGAGGTGAACTCTGAGTGGTATTTCTAGCTCCAGCCACCCCATATTAGGAGATATGGGACCAAAAATAACTGCAAAAGCCCCAGCCGTGCAGAGAACACAGTATAAAATGCAGGAAGCAGACTGAGGCGTGCTCGTCTGTAATGCTTAAAACCCGGCTCCTGTGCTGCCTGGTGATGAGACGCGGGCCGAGCTCCCGGGGTCGCAGAACGTGCGTGCAGGTGGCACTGCGTGGGCAGCCCCCACGCCGTCTGCTGCCCACTCCCGCCCTCATCAGTTCAGTTACAGAGCCCAAAATCTCATCACAAAGGATTTCCAGGGAAAACAAAATACCTCAGCTGTGCTAGTTTGTTAAAATGCATGTAAAATCAGAAGGCAGATTGAAGGTAGGCATCTATGCCTTTAAGATGGGGTTGCTCCAGAGCAGAGCTGGAGTGACAGTATTTCTTTCAATTTAAGATTATGCGATACATTAGCTTGGTCTCAGAAGCTACAGTGTTTCTCTTATTTATGTGGCTTTGATCTAAAAGCTGTTTATTTATGTTTTATTGAACTATAAAACATCCAGTAAACATGCCTTATGCTTTTATGGTGTTCTACATGAATTCTGTCATGAAAATGTCAAGGAAAAATAATGAAGATCTTTATCATATTGCTGCTGGTGTCTTCCTTTGGAAATTCCTACGTTTGTGTTTCTGCTCCGACGGCTGTAGCGTTCATACGGCTTGCAGATGTCCTGCCTGCCGAGCATCTGTACACAGAAGTTTTCCCTTGCGCAATCCAATCCCGGTGGAATGGTGCTGTGCTACCGAGAGCAGCCGCAGAGAACAAGGGTTTGGGACACTGGCTCTTTGGAAATGCTGCTTGCTGGGTGTCTGCTGTAGCCCTCTGAAGGCCTCACTGTGGGGTTGGGAGTTGCTTTCAATGCTCAGACATTCGGGACAAGGTGATTCGGCTATAGGACAAACTCCTTATTTGCAGAAGCTCCTTATTTGAGAAGTCCCAGAAGTTTTAGTAGAACCCAGAAGATAATCCGGGCAGGTGAGCGCGGTGTGGGCCCAGTCGCTCTGAACTTGCCTGAGGTGAAGGGAGCAGCAGAGGCGGCCTGAGGGCCGGGAGCTCCGCGGCAGCCGCTGCAGGGAACCCGCTCCTCTGTGCTGCGGGGATCCGCGCTCCCTGGCGTCCTCGGGCGCGTGTGGGATTTTCCATGGACACCTGGAGGGATCCTGGCCCTACAGGAGGAGCTGCTTTTGGCACAAGGATCCTGCCTCTGTGTGACTGCCTGGGCTGGCCGCTGGCTCCGGCAGAGAAACAGCCCGGCTGTTGCTGTCCATGCCCGTCTGCTCCTCCTAAACCTCCCTGCTGCGGAGATGTGAGAACGGGCAAGCAGGGTCCGCACAGGAGCTCTCTGAGAAAAGGGAACTGGTGCAAATAAAAACACAGCTCTCTGGGTTGTGTTTGCGGAGAATGGGGAGTTTTAAGGATGGCCAAGAAAGCCTGGAAAATGAAGTTCTCTTTATGATATCCCTTTTTACCATTTCCATTTCTTATGGTCACTCTTCCATCCTTTTTCAGGAAAAAGAGTCTTTTCCCCCTGCCATGCTGGAGACAGAAGCGCTTTCGAGTGAAGCCCCCGTTTGCCAAGCAGGTTAGTTTTATGTGCATGGGGAGACACGGGAGTTATGGAAGATGCGGAATACTTCAAGCAGAAATGATTCTGGTCCAGTATTTCAGAAGCAGCAGGCAGGATCTGGGGCTAACACTGATAGATCCTGCTCTGTAATCTGTGCACTTTGGGTTACTCTGAGAGCAACGTGCACAGGTCCCTGTTGGGGTCTGAGGCAGGAGCAATTCATAAATGTGAAAGTTCTCTTCCTTTCCATTAGAAGAGAGAGCGAAAGGCTAATTCCGTTTTACAGTCGTCTTTGTACCAATATAGTTTGTATGTTGCATTTGACCTCCTGAAACAAGGTTAAACCACAAAGATCCCCTTGAGAAGTTGCTATTCATCTTTTATATGTGAAGATTTTCAAGTATAGAAAGGGGATAAACCTAATACGGTGTTTAATGGAAAAAAATTATGACACCAACAACACATCTGTGTCTGTAATTTCACAGGTTTTCTTTCTGTATATTTATATATGTATATATGTATAATTTAATATCAGCCTCAGGGTTGTGGTCTCACATGTCATCAGCCTGCAGGAAACTGGATCCTTGGACTAAGTATCAGATGAGTTGCTAATGTTTGGTAGAAAAGCAAAAAACATGCTTTACGTCTCTGTTTTATGGCTGTTATTGAAGTAAGAATTTGCGATTGTAACCTGACTCTTGCCTCACCAACATGTTTTCATTATTGTCGGGATAATTGAAAGTCCAGGCAAATTTGGATGTTAGGAGTATTAAATGTGAAAGTCTTAGTGGTCAGCACAGCTGAGTGTTGAGGTGGTTCACATTAAGGATGAACATGTTTCACCGTTTTATGTGGGCTTCAAGATTGCTTTTTCCTCAGCGCCGTTGCTGCAGACAGAGGCTGGTTACCGGGTACCGAGTTTGTTCCCAGGTCTGGCATCCAGCATCTCCGGACCGACACAAGCGCTCCCGCTCTCCTGGCTTGGGAGCGCAAGCGTAGCCGCTCGGAATCACTTTGCAGCAATTCGGAGCATAACATTCCCAGGAACAGGAATGTCTTTGCCTCCTGTCCTGTAAAGAAATGTGCAAAGGGGAGGGCAGTAGGACTGTGGTCCTACCACGACGGGAAGTCCTAACATTTCTGTTCATTTTCTAGCAGTTCTGGTAGAAACTCACTTGTGTTTCGTCCTGTTGACCAGTGTGGTGAGCAGTCCTGGTTGAGTTCATGGGTTCCAGGGTCATTAATAAATAAATAAAATGGTTGGCAGGAGCTGGCGTTTGTTGAGAATCATCCCAGATGTGAGAGGACAGATGATGGAACCTAATGTGAAAGGTGGCCCTCCCTGCCAGGGTGAGACATGATGACAGAAGTACCTCTCTGTGTCACAGTCCATGGATAAACACATGATTTCAGTCCACAGGAGTTATTTTAGCAGCTTCCCCACAAAGTTCACTCAAAACCTGACATATATAGAGGAAGCTAAGTGAGGTTTATAAGCTAATCCTTATTAAATGGATGTAACTCGGAAATTAAACCAAACAAAAACTTTGGGCAGCTTTGAAAAATGCCACAAGACTTTTTTTTTTTTTGCCAGCTTTCTGAATCCTTTAATGAGATGCACATGTCTCCAGTGGCTCAGACGCAGGATATGATCATTCATTAATCTTCACACGCCAGGGCAGCCGGTTGAGCGCAGCGCTGGGCCGCAGAGCGAGAGCAGCAACGAGCAGAGCTGCTCAGTGCTGACCCACCGCTTGGGAAAAAGCCTTTGAACAATTGGCAAAAGCCAATTCCGTAGTTGAGTTCTGCAAGGAACTAATTACCTGCCTGGACTCTACCCACATACCAGCTTCTGCCCCCATAAATCCACCGAACAGCAGGCATCCATGAAAGTCCTCCACATTTCTTTTTTGAATCAGGCTCTTTATGTATATCTCAACTTGCTTGTGGAAGATTCATGGCCTGAGCTGCCTTAAGTATTTTTGTTATGAATAGGAACCCTTAAACATTTCCTTCTCATTTAATTTATCATCTTTTTCAGGCTTTCAGCACTGCGTACAAGCTAGAAATAATGGAAGGAAAAGTGTGTCCTTGAGAAAAGGGTTCTATAATAATAAAACATACAGAAGAAAAAGGAACAAGGGGCTGTTTGCAAGTTGGGAAGATTTTTATGGTGTGTGACTGCTACAGTGCAACCTGGTGTCTCTAAGCATTGATTTGCTTCCATGCCAAGTATCCTGTTGGGCACTAATGGGGAGAAGAGGGCAAGGAGCCGTGTCCATGGTCGCGCTTGCACCCAGGACTCGGCTGCGGGCGGCTGTGCCGAGGTCGCTGCTCTGTGGAAATGTCCCACAAGGATGAGCACTGCCAGAGCCGTACCGAGTCCCGAGGAGCCCTTCTCCCAGCCTCTCCTCAGTTAGTTATCTGGTACCGGTCATCTGCTTGCACCAGCAGGCTATCCATGCGGGCTAGGGAAGTTAAAGCTGTGTTTTGAGTTAGTCTCCATACAAATCTGTTCAACTCCAAAGTCGCGGGAAGCCGCTGGGGTTTCTCCTGATCTGGCATTGGAAGGCAGAAGGTGTCACCTTGGCTGACAGTGACCACTGATCCACCAGGCGAGTTCGTAACTCCTTCCAGCTATTGTGGAGTTTTAGCACAATAAGATCATTATGGCTGGGAGATATCCTTCAGGTCATTAATTTACATTAGAAATGCCTTCAAACAGGATATCGTGCACAGATTCTGCCATGGGTTTCAGGGTTTAAATAAGCTCAAGAAATAGTTCCTGCCAGAAGCTCTCTTTGTATCGCTGCTTGTGTAATAGCTGGCTGCAGTTGTCAGAGGTGGCATTGCAGGGAGAGGCAGGACACGTATTCTTAATGGGGCTAATTATTACAGCTAGTGGTTTTTGAAGGATTGGGGTGTTTGGCTTGTTCTTCATAGAGTTAAATATATATAATAAAGACAACAGGTAGAAATTGGTTGTCAAAATGAATTGATAAGCACCAGCCAGCTTGAAAGTTAGCATCTATAGTCTGGGCCCTTGCTCTTTGGATGGAGAAGACTTCTAAAATGTGAGATGTGAATATTATTAAAGGCCAGCCTAGGTGCTTCTGCCTGCAAGAACTGCAAAGGCTGTGTGTTGAGGGCACGGATGTGAACGGACAGCAAGTGCAGCTGTGGCTGTCACAGCCTTTTTGCGCTGTTTAATACCTGTGTTGTGAGTGGTTTGAAAATGTGGCCCAAAGCTTTGAATGCAGCTGTGATGCAGGGACCAACAGCAAAGACTCAGTGGTCATTACTTAGCAGGCCTAATTTGTTAGTTATAAATTTCAGGTTTTGGTGAACTCAGGCACGTCTTTGGTTGGCTGGATTTCTCCCATCAGAATTAGGGTTACCTCAGCTTTACCTCCTGTTTTGAGGTTGGGATCCCTCTGCTTCCTCAGGGAGGAGATTCCTCCCGGATTTGGTGCTTGGTGCCTGTTGGGGCGTCCCGGACAAGTCGCTGTCAGCAGTGGGATGGAGGCCTTGGTGGGGTGGCCGTGCGGAGCGCGGTCCGTCTCGGCCCGCGGCGCTGGAAGCTGCAGACTGCTCCGTCGGCCACGAACCCGCTCGTTTCCTTCCTTTAGTCACCTCTGTGCGCCGGGGCTGGCCCCGTCCTCCCTGTTGTCTTCAGCCTCCTTGGTTAAATGGGGAAAGGAAAGCTCCTTGGCAGGCTGCCCGCGGAGCCCCAGCGCTGATTTATTGTCCCTGAAAGCAGCTGCAGATGGTGGCGGGGCCGGGGCTCTGCGGCCCATTAGGGCTCCGCGCGGGGCACGGGAGGAGCGCGGCCGAGGGGAGCGGGGCCGCACCAGGAAAGGGGCTTCAAATGAATCTGAGAAAGAGGAAAAAGAGAATCTAACCGAGACAGGGATTTTCTTTAAAGACAAAGCTAAGTGGCTGGAGCCTTGTTTGATGGCAGGGCAGATTGGCTCAGGTTTTGAGGACTTCTTGCAGGTTCCTGTTTTTCAGGACCCTAGAATTCCTCCCTGAAGCGCCCTTGGACGGTGCGTGTGTCTGAGCGCTTCGGGCTGGGAGCTCAGCTCAGGGTGGCCGAGAGCCCTGGGAGCTGCCTGTGCTCGAGGCACTCGCAGGGCTCCCAGGCCCTTCGGGCTCTCACTGAAACAGGAGGGAGCTCGTTGAGCCTGCCAGTCAGGGCAGCCAGGCTGTGAAATACTGTAAATATTGTAAAATATTGGTTGCTTTTTTGGTTAGGAGTTCTGTGGGGGGTTGGTTTGGATTTGAGATCTAACCCTTGCATTGTGTGTGTACTCGCCTTACCTTTGAACAAAGGAATGTTGCTGTCCTGTGCACAATTAATAGGAAATAACGGGGAAAAATGCTTAGAGTATTAGTTTAATTCTTATATTTTCAGCTCTTGATATCTAGGTTTAAAACTCAGATCGTCCAGTGGGGAGCACCGCAAATGAAATGCAAAAGCCCATCTCAATATTGGACCAATTGGACTGAATTGCTTAGGTTTACAAGCAAGATCAGAGCCCGTTAGCAACCAATATTAGATTAAATAAAACTCAGCATTATATAGTGTGGGCTTTTATTTAAATTCTAGAAGCACCTAAAGCAAAGCCCCTCTCTGCAGCACGGCCAGGCAGAGGATGCGTGAGGGGGATCTGCAGGCCGAGGGCTTATCTGGATGGCAGGGGCAGTGGCCCCAGAGCAGGCGGGTGAAATCTGATCACCAGGCTTTACTCCAAAACTTAACAGCAACATAAAAGACTTTATTTTCTCTTTTAAGGTTTGAAATGCATTTCCTTATGAAAATGTGGTGTTATGTTACCATAAATGCATGGAAGGATTTTGCAGGCAAAGCCTTCAGTGAAGTAGCTCGATATGGCTGCTGTGTCCTAGGGACAGTTGGGGTAGGTGCAGTGGGACACATTAGAAGGCCAAAAACAGGTACCTAAAGTTAGTCTAAAAAAAGAGGTTTGAGTATTGGAAGGATTCCCCACTAATGAACCTTTCTAGAGCTACTAGCCCGTCTTTTGGCCAATGAGAAGGTGTCCTCCACGCTGACACAATGATGTTTCATTTTCAGTATGAAACGCGGAGAGAGAATATTTGTTCTGTCTCTGCTTTGCTTCCAAGGGGAAGTTTCTCACCCCGAGCAGGAAGGGCCGTCAGCACCTGGACAAGCACAGAGTGCTGGAAGCACCCCCGTTTGCAGAGGGAAATGTTGTGCAGTGGCAGAAGGGACGGTGCTGGGTGGCGATTTCTGCATTTCTGGTTCCCACCTAGCAGGAGTTGACACTTTTTTCTGGATTTCCTGGATTTCATGAGGGAATTGTGTCGTGTTTGGCCAGTTCAGTGTTGTACCTGCATTTCTGCAAGCCACGAGAAACCCTAATAAATAAAGTTGACTCAGGCTGCCTCTTGTTCTCTCTTCTGCCCATTCCCACACAAAAATGTCCTCTAGGCTCTTAACATGTTGGTGTTGAAGAAGTTTCAGGTGGCCGGGGTAACTTTCAGTCCTGGGTGAAAGCTGAGCAAATCAAATCCCACATTCTTTTGAGATTTGTTGCAAACAATGTGCAGCTTTAATCTAGTGCTAGACTGAGAGATGTTGCCAGAACCACATTACATCAAAATGCTTCATGAAATTTGGCTGAGTTTTCCAGAATTTTTGTTTCAGGAGAAAAATGTAAGCAAAAAATTCTAGCAGAATAGAAGCAGCCTGGTTTTCTGTACTGTGATCAGGTGTCCCTAGGGATTTTTCAGTGATTCCTTCTAAAGCTTGTTTGTATTTTCTACAGTACAATACTGCTCGAAATTTGAAACTGAAGACATGTTCTGATACAATCAAATACTTCAGCTCACCTAGGCTTTTAAAATTGTTTAGCAGACTTTGATATAGCGGCGATCTGCTCGCATGCCAAAAGCCCCGAATTCCGGAATCTTGAGATCCTCGCGGGCTGGATCCCTCCCTGCACGGGTCTGGCCTGCTGCTCCCGCGAGGCAACGCGGAGCTCGTGTCCTTCCTCGTATCAGCAGCTTCAAGCAGATGCTGGTGTCAAACACTCCTGTGTCCTCTAAAGCTGCCGGGAAGGAGTACGAAAGCAGCCGTGTCGAGGTGCAGTGGTGCTGTTTAAGCCGGAGTAAATCATCCTGCTCCGGTTGCCTCGGTCTCCCCGTGGTGCGGGAGGGTGTAAGTGACTCTCGGATCAGGCCCTTAGTTTTCTGGGTGCTAATGTGTCGTGGGGATGGGTTCCCACAGAGTGGTTTGCGCAGGGTCCAAAGGACATCAGCAAAGCAAGGAAAGGTCTTAGATCTCCCAAATCCTAATAAAGTGCCTTAACCATAATATTATTCTTTCTTTCGGTACTTTTGTGGTGCATGGAAGTGTTTTATTAGCATGTGGTTTTGGATAAAACATAAAAATATTTGAACAGCCCAACAGCAATGGTGTTTGTAGTGCCTGGCCAAACTGAAGACCCTGGATTCTCCTGCTGAGCAAACCTGCCTGGGCGATTCCAATCGCTCCGTTTTCTTGGCAGGACGTGAGTGGGGACGCGGGGTCTAGGTTAGGCCGTGGGTCGCCTCGGGAGAGCCCTGCAATGCCCAGAAGAGCCGGGGCAGGAACGGTGAGGGCTCTGCCTGCCTCGGGCTGCAATCCTTCATTTAACAGGGTGCCACGGAGCGCAACTTCGCCCTTTAATTACGGCCTGTCGGAATTCACTTTCACATTGCAGGAGCAGGATAATTCTCTGTGCAGTATTTGTGGTTCTCAGTCAAAACAGAAGTAATATTCATTTACAGCATACAAATTCATAACAGGATTAGACTGGGTAAAAGGCATGCACCTATTATAAGTGGTTAACCTAAGCATTATTTTGCTACTAGTATTTAATTTTGGATAGACATGGAGAGAGATATTGAGTGAAAAAACACATTGTAAAGTGAAATGGAGAACTCTCTCTCCCTAATGAAGCACTCGTGAATAATCCCTCCCAAAGAGCATTCCCAGCAAAGCTGCCGCCCGCAGGAGAAGCCGGGGAGGCCGGTGGGCCGGGAGCGGCTGGAACATCCCGCCGGTGCCCTGGGTTTAATTGAGTTCTTTCACTGCTTATACACTTTTAATAACATTTGGAGATGTAGAATGAAGGCAGTGGCTTCTGTTTCTGATAGACTCCTTTGCAATGAGATTTAATGGATTAACCAAAATGTTGTGGAAAAAAATGGATCTCTGATTTATTACCTGCAATTTTTCGCTTACTGCAGCATTTTTTACTCAATCGGTGTTTTCCACCCTGTTAAAGTTTTGTGTGAATAAGTGCTATGTTGTGTTTCTGGATTTGCCCGGAGGGCTCATCAGACGACCCTTTGCCTACAGTCCCCACCAGGCCATTTAAACAGGAAGTTTAATTTTATAGTATTAAAAAAGAGAAAACGGTACTTAATTATCTGGCTGTGAAACAGCAGTACTCTTTCTTAATTTTAGTAGCTAATAAAATGCTGTTCCTGCAGTTAACTACTTCTGGTCCAAATGCACTACAATTTTGGCTATTTGAATAGAATACTTTATGAACTGTTATATATTGCACTACAGTTTTTAAGCTCCACTATGACATATTTCTCTCAAGATTTATTAGCATTTTTTATTTAAAACAATATATTAAAGAGAGGAGAAAGAGTAATCTTAGCTAAAATTCAAATATTAGAAAAACATAACATAGACCAAATCTTTTCATTTAGCTCCATCCCCCCCTCCTCTCCCACTGTTGCTATAAAAAAGTTTTTTGGAACAACAACCCACACCTGCATCATTAATTCAATCCGTCTCCCCCGTGACTGCAGGCGGGGGGTCGCTCGAGGGGCCGTTTGCTGCTTCCAGGGCTCTGACGGCAGAACAAGGCGCTGCCCTC
>JAUBNY010000016.1:831127-844767 GCA_032275445.1 Crypturellus soui | reverse complement strand
AGTCGCATCCATGATGTACGTGCAGGACATCTGTGTTTGGAGCACAGCAATGCTGCAATTGCCGTCTGAATTTGTCAGGCAGGAGGATGCAGTAGTGAAGCTACAAGAAGAGGAGCTGTTTTCACAAGATTTTGGGGGTGTTTTTGCAGATGCCATAAGATCTCTACGGTGCACGTGTCCAGCTGGGGTCTAGGTCTCTCCTCTCTGTGTGTCGTCAGTCTATACTAACCTTCTCTGCTCCTTATTCTGTGCCCATTTGTCTTGGAGTCTCCTGGGGCACCCGGGAAGGTGATGGATTTTATGATGCAGATAGAGTTCCTCTGTTCTCTAAAAAATATCACCAGCAATATAAGCGATGAAAGGGTGTTTTTTTTCCTCAGGTTAGACTTATTGAATGAAAACTCCTTGCATATAAGCTAAATTAAAACAGATCAGGAACCTTTTTAGGAGATACTTGTGTCATTTTTCTCCAGGTTACTTAAAGTAAGGAAAACACTTCATGCAAAGGGACTCTAGCATAAAGCACAGAACTGTCTTTATAGACAGTTCTCAGCAGAGTAGGATACACTTAAGATTATCATTTTAGGCAGAATAAACCTGCAGAAAGGGCAAAGTTCTGCTTCACCAAATTCAGCTGTGTGTAATAAGACACCCTGAAAAAGGCAAGCTGCTTAATGAATATCGAGTTAAAACAATAATGACACAACTCCCACCAGCTTCGGAAAGAAAAGAAAAACCTGTGCTAGAAATGCCTGCCTGCTTACGGAGGGCGAGCTGATGTGCTTCGAGCAAACATGAGGCGCCCCGGCTATTATTGCTGCTGTTTGCACAGTTTACCCAGCTGGGCTGAAATATTCTATTAATAATTAATAATTTGTACTTGGAGCTTGGAAGTCCTTTGCAAACTTCAGGTATCTCGTTAAAATCTCCGCTGGGACGGAGGCGACTCGTGCGGCGGAGCGGGAAGGGGCGCTGCGGCCTGCGCGGGCCGGAGCCGCGGGGAGGGCGCCCGGTGCGGTGCCGTGTTCCGCGCGCCGCGGGCCGGTGCCGCAGCCTCGCTCGGTGCCCAGGAATCCTGCGGCGGGAGCGCCGGCGGGGACACCGCGGCGGGCGGCTGCGGCTCACGGAGGCCCCGCGGTGCCGCTGCCCGCGCCCGCCTTATCGCTGTATTGATTTACAATTAATCTTTCATGTTGTTTTGCCCGGGCCTTGGGATAAGATTCTATCACTTTTGTTTATCGGAAGTCCTGAGCGGCCTTGCCTAGGTGAGGCGCGGAACGTACCAAAGGTTTGCGGGACACAGAACTTGTCGGAGCTGTCGGTGCCGAGGAGACAGGGACTGTGTGTGAAATGGGGTGTCCCTGGCTCGTTTGCCCGTGCCAGCCGGAGCCCGGAGCCGCGCGGGCGCTGCCGGGGCAGGGGCACACGGCGGGCAGCGACGCGCAGCGACGGGCTGTGGCGGGGCCGGGCTCGGAGCGGGACGGCTCCCGACCGGAGCGCTGCGGCCTCGGCCCCCAGGGTTAATTCCTGTCCCGGCGTAGTCATGGAGCATGAAACGAGGAGTAATTAGTTTCAGTGTATCTGCAGCTTCTTTAAGGAAAAGAGATGTCTTGTACCCTTGGCTCTCCTTGGTGGGACCAGTCTTCATTAAGGTTCTTGAAGTTAAAAAGGGGGCTGTCCAGCTTTCCATGTGGGCGCGTGAGCCGAGGCCTCCAAGGAAGTTCCTCCCTGGGAACTCCCAGCTTTCATTTGCAACGTCCGCAGCCGTGTCCATCAGGCGCATTTGCAGAGATTGCACTTGCTTGCTTATGCCTTTCCCCCCTTTCTGACTCCGTTTCAGGAGCCCTGACTATATGAATTTGCAAGTAAAGTGGCATTCTTTGTTGCCTTAATTTTCTCAGTTGGAAAGCTTTAAAAGATAATATTTATGTGAAATGCTCTAATATTCATCTTGCTTGACACATGTTTATTTAACATTCAGGTGAGGGCTGTGTTTATTTTTTAAGTTACCTACGTGTTAAGGTACTTCGGTGATGCACACAATTTTAACAAAACTTGTCTTTCTCTCAACCCTTACAATGGCAGCTCTTCAAAATATTTTTATTCTAGTTCCGTAATAACTTTTTTTAAGAAGAGGTGATAGGTGTTTTTCACTTGAGGACAAAAACGTTTTAGTGTAGAAGTCCTATGAAGTGAATAGAAAATGGTAGCTTTTTACTGGCTTTGGGGCATTCTGATGGGATTCAGCAGAAGGGGCATTTCAGATGCTGCAAGTCTGTGTTAATTCAATTCCCCGGACGAGATCTTCATCCCGGAGCCGATGGGAGCCGGTGGCAGAGCTGGACGCGGCTGCGTCCCGCGAGCCCGAGCAGCGCCGGGCGCCCGAGGGGCTGAGCTGCAGGTAGGGGCTCCTCTGCGGGGACGGCCGGCTTGTGCGTTTGCGCAGGCAGAAGGGCACTCCGGCATGAAATAACGTTCTAATCAGAATTCCCTCCTCACTTAAACTCTGTTTGGACGGACAGTTAATTTATCTCTGTTTAACTGCTGAATCAATCCATCCATCAAAGCCGCAAAAGCTAATTAGCTGGAGTCAAAGCAGCAGCGACCGCGCCACGGTGGGGCATGCAATACCTCGCAGAACTGCAGCTCGGGATAGAGGGCACACTTCCCCGCGAGCGCCTGGAAACTGCAATCCCGGCAACCCCTGGGTTTGCGGGGGCTGGTTTGGGGTAGGACATCTGCCTCGCGCGGCTGTTTGTGTCCCCTGCGGTGCCGGGCTGCGCGTTGCCGACAGCGGGGCGTTCCCGGGCTCGCGGGACCGTGCGCTCTGCAGCCGGGACGAGCTCTGCTGCTGCAGGGGAGACCCGGCCTTGCCGGCTTTAGTGCCCCAAGGGTTCTGCGCTGCCAAACTTCCAATAAGCGCCCTACCCGTCTGAACGCGGCGGGGCTCGCCGTTCGTGTGCGCTGCCTCGCGTGCGCTCGTTCCAATCATTAAATTCGGCCTCCATTAAATCCTGATAAATTGCTCGATGCTCCATTTGTCATGCCCCAGGACAGCACGCAGCCTGTGTTTTCTTAACACATGTTCCATGTTAACTGTTTTCATTGACTATGAATCCATAAAAATACATGTGGCACAGGAGGTATATAGTACAGTCATGTGTGCCGGCCTCCTTGCCATTCTAATTGGGTAGCAAAGCCGTTTAATAGAGTCTGTGGAGTCTGTTTAACTGCGTCCCGCCAGAACAATGCGCTATTCATGTTTCCAACAGAACACTAGTGAGTGGACTAATATCTTTAAACTAGAAAACAAGTCTTAATTGGAACAGATGCTGCAAATACCAATGCAAATGGCTAGTTCTTGTGTGATCAAAACCAGGTACAGTCCATTGATTTATTTTTAATAGCAGCTTTCATTTTTTATTAGCGTATACAAAATTCACTGACGCTATGCAAAAAGTCAGTAACAATATTCTGAAAAATCACCTTGTTTAAAGCAGGCTCTGCCATGCATTGTTTCTGGCAAGGTGCTATTAAAGTGTTTCCGTCCTATTTGGCAGATTTTGCTTCATATCATGTTACTGAACCACTCTTCTTTATTTTCCTCTCTTTTAGTATTTGAATAATCCCAGAATACCCTGGTAACAAGCTGGTTATGTTGCATTAAAAACTCCTTCAGATGTTCCCAGACCCTGCACACACGTTCGGGTTGGATCTGGCTGATGCGCGTGGGTCCCTGCACGCGCTGTGTCGTGATCCGCTCGCTCCTGCACGCGCCACAGCGAAGCAGAGCATGAACCCTGTGTCGTGGCTGCCCTTGGCTCGGGGAGGTTCTGAAGTGCTAAGAGTACGATGAGTTTTAAGCTAAGAATAAAAATGTTGTGTGATTTTTGTAGAGCCCCTGGCAGGGAGAGCGGGTGCTGTGGGATTTGGGTGGAAGTGCTGCGGGAATTGCCCCGGGAGAAAGGCCCTTTGGCAGGGCAGACCGAGGGGTTTAAGCAGGGGGTGGGTGACTCGCAGCAGCAACTGGGTTCTGTGCGAGGGGAGCGCGGCTCTGCGAGCGGCACCACGGGCCAGTGCAGAATTCCTCAAGCAGGGGTCGGCCAGACGAAGAGCGAACCACAGGAAGATCTGTGGTAACAGCAGAAATGAGAAATGAGACGGATAATTGGGCACTGCTGCGGGCCTGGAACTTGAAACTGGCCGCCCGGCTAAGATGCTCTTTCAGTGAGAACGAAAAGAAGTTGCAGGACAGAGGGGATGGCGCTGACACCTGTTCTGGAGTTTGCAGCCAGGTTTGCACTAGTTTTGGCTCAGGAGGTGCCAGTACTGCGGGGCTTCGTGAGTGCCGGTGCGCAGAGACCGGTGTGCAGGCAGGGAGGCCACGGAGCTCCCGGGCCGGCAGCGCTGCCCTCGGCTGCGGCATTCCCGCGGCAGCCGCTCCATCACCCGGCATCGTGCGGAGCCGCGAGGCCCTCGGGAGGCGCCTGCAGGCAGAGGGCGGCTCGGGCCCCGCTCGGCTCTCGCCCTCCCTGCGAGGCCACCGGAGCGCCCGGCGGCAGCGGGGCGGCCCCCGGGGCTGTGCGGCCCCGTCAGGTGTGTTGAAAAGATGCGACATTTGAGCAGCCTGGGGATTGCCGCGATGAAAAAGGCCTTGCTCGCTACCTACCGCAGCAGGGCCGCGCTGGGACGGGGCTTGGACGGGGCTCAGGAGCCCGGGAGGCAGCCGGGCTCCAGCTGCCTCCTGGGGAAAGGAGGACCCTTCAATCTCTCTGGACGGTGTCGTGCTCGGGCAGCACCTTCTCCCGTGCTGTCTCTTAATGTTTATCCAAAGCAAATGCATGCAGTATCGCGGATGGATATGTTATAAAAGAATCTTCTCTTGAAGGGCTGGTACAAAAACCATTAATTGCAACAAATACAGGACAGTGAGGAGCGTTTGAAAGTCCGTGTCTCTTTTGATATGCTGCCTTTGGAATAAAAGCAGCTCGGCACAAAAGCTGTGTGTTTCTCCTTTTATTTTGAAGGACCTGTGAAAAACCATAGGCTTATAGCCAAAAAACTACCTTATCTAAACAGTTCACTGCTTAGATAAATCGATGTATATGTATATGTATATGAGTTGATTAAACTGATGTATATGAATTGATTGTCCCGTATAAACTGTTTCAGAGGCTCTGAAGTGATCTCGGAAAAGATCTGGTGAGCTCTGCTACTTTCCTGTAGTGCTGAGGTTGTAGGTGTGCACGGAAGGGATTGCAGGCTCGAGGCCAGCCCTGAGGTTCTGGTTATGAGCAGCTTGCTTGGGGCTGCCCTGCCGCTGCTTTAGCTTTGTGTTTGGTGAATTCTGTGCGGAGGAATCCACAGGCAGTGGTGTTCTGCCTTCCTAACGAGGGTTTTACACCATGGCCAGCGGCAGGAGTTTTCTCGCGTTGCCCCCGGTTGGTTCCTGTCTCCTGACGCCGTCCCGCCTGTCTCGTGGAGGAGGCGCTGCTGGGAGTAACCAGGATGCGCTGCTACTCCTGCTTCGGCCGGTGCTTCTTAGTGTTTGGGCTCCCGCGCTCGGCCCGCGTGGAGTTCGGCAGAGCGCGTTCAGAGAAGGTCGCGTGAGCCTTTTCTTTGGTCAAGCTCTATGCCACATCCGTCCTGGGTTTGCCCTGAGATTTTGGGATGAACTGGCCGAGTCTCCAGGCTGGAAGTGCTGCCGGGATTCGCAGGCTGGGGTACAAACGTGCGGATTGTCCTCGGATGGACATGCAGGCTTCTCTCACAGCCATGTTCCCCTGCCAGGGCCCTCCCTGTGCGATGCAGCCCGCGGCAGGCGGGCTCAAGATCCGCAGGAAGGCATTTTCACATCTTCTCACTGGCATCTGTGTGTGACGGCCAGGGATGGCCAAGGGGCTTCCTCCGAGGGGCAGGGCTGGAAGGGTCGTCTGCCCCGGCCCCCGCCGGCACGTGGAGCTTCCAAACGGGAAGGGCAGCAGCGAACGGGGCTGGCCGGGAGCCCCCTTGAGAACTGGAGGGTGAGGAGGGCCTTGCTGAGGAGGAAGGTCCGTCAGCGAGCCCGGCACCGGAGTTGAGCTGGGAACAGCCTGACGCTACCGCGGAAAACGTGGTTGGGTTTTTTTCTCGGAGACTATTTCCTTCTTCCACCAGGAACTGGACTGCAACCAACCAACCAAACTCCAGCAATAACCATCGCGAAATGCAAACAACAGTGTGAACAACGCGGAGAATGAAACCACCGGAGCCTTGGGAAGGGCTGGGGCGGCCGTGAGGGGCGCGCGGCCGCCCCGGGGAGCCCTGGGCGTCCCGGCGTGCGGGACGGAGCCGGCCCTCGCGACGTCCTGGTCGCCCTGATTGCACTCTGATCCCAGAAGGGTGGATAATAATGTTATAAATGATTTACTGCCATACAGTATATGTTATGGGAGGTTTATGGAGATCAAATCGCACAGTGAGCTGGAAAATCCTCGATTGTTGAGGCTGTTCCCGGCTGCTGCCGGCAGTAATACATTAATGGCATGTGAGGGAGTTCGCCTTATTCAAACAATAGTGTAGGCATTATAATTTAATTACCCCCGTCATTAGGCCAGTTTTGTTAGAAAGAAAAAAACACCCACAAATGAAAAACGACTGAGGTTTCTTTTCTTAGCTGCATGTAATGAAGGGCTCAGGCCTTCCAATAGGAAGTTGCCTTTGCAGCACTGAATATACTGAGAGTGCAGTGAGATTTTTTTTTTTCAGTCCTAATATCCTGGACCAGATATTTCCTCCCTGATTTCTTTATCCCTGAGCTTCAGAGTCTTCCTGGCAATGATTTCCTAGGCCGAGAGGAGAAACCTCCCGTTTCTCACCTTGGAATAAAGAATAAATTATGGCTTGGGGAGAAGAACTGTCAGACTGGGAAGAGCAAACTCAAGTGAATGTTAGGTATTCCAAATGCAGCATGAGGAACAAGCAGGATGGAGCAAGGAGGAGCGCGGTGCTGGTTCCTGCCCGTGTCCCCGCAGGCAGGAACGTGCAGGTCGTCCCCGCGGCAGAGCGCGTCCCCGCAGCGGGCGGCGATGGTCCCGCAGATAGTGGCGCCCTTTCTCTTTGATGTATTTAAAGACTCCTTTCATTTGTTTATTTTTGCCGTCAAATTACTTCACCTAGTCCCTTGTGTAAGGCAGATACTGGAGGATATTATTACGCTCAGTAAACAAGGAAGTGGAACGGGACACCTGAATGCCGGTAAACGGAGCGGCTGCCGGTCCCGCGGGACAGGCCTTTGCCGGGAGCCGTCCCGCAGCCGTGGGGCACCAGTGGCGCTGCCCCTTCCTCCTCCTTCCCTATCCCCTTCCCAGCTGCTCTTGCGTCTCGTTTTCGTGCGTGATCCCGTAGCACCGCGGCGAGCGCCGAGGCTCGGGCGGACAAGGTTTATCAGGGAACGTTGATGTGTTTGCTCGGTGCTTTCCCTGGAACGAGGCGGCTGGTGGAGTTCTTGGAACAGGGCTGCGAGGGAGGAGGCGGCGGCTCCTTGGGAAGCGCTGCAAGGTGCCACGTCCTACGCATCATTCCTGCTGCTTCCTGCTGCTGCTGTCATTCCAGGGACAATCCTCTGCTTCACTAATAGTTTCCCAAATATATTTAGTGGCATTTGTGGTTCCAAAATGAGGCTGAGTCTAGCCAAAAATGACAACGGTCACTCGTGGCCTTGCTGTGGGTGTCAGCAAAGGCTCTTTGTGCCCATTCCCCATGGAGAAGGTCCCCCAGCTCCCTGGCAGGGAGAGGCTCCCTCCTGCCGAGGCCCTGAGTGCGGGACAGGCTCTGCATGGGATGGGACAGGACGGATCAGGATGGGTCAGGACAGGACGGGACGGGAGCTCCGTGCCGAAGGGGCTGCGCGCGGGGCCGTGGTGCAGCTCTCCTCCCAGCTCCGCGGCATCGTGCGGCGCCAGCCTCTTGTTTGCTCTGTTTGTTCGATCCCTCGTCCCCCCGCAGGCATTTAGTCCTTGCCCCAGCGTCACGACCGCTGCTTTAATTACTAGCATTTCCTCTGCCAGCAGCTCCACGGCTTTCGTTGCCTGAGTCAGCAGGGCCTGCTGCAATTGAAAGCCTTGAGTGCTCTGCCCTACCGAGACGCGGCTGCAGCTCGATGAGCCCTTTGCAATGGCAAACCCATTTTTAACCTCCCAAACCTCCACACCTCGCTTCAGTAAGTGCTGCTGCCAGGAGCCTTTGGAAATAATGGCTTTTCATGTCAAAGACTTGCATAATTTGAAGGGACAATGAGGAGTAGTTTGAGGCTTGAAGTTTGAAATACCTCAAAATTATTGTAATTGGATGTGTTGCAGGATGCGTAATTGGATGTGCTGCTCCGTATTTTAAATACCATTCTAATACTAAATTCATCAGTTAGACTCTGAGAAATAAGAGAGCAAAGACGATGTTGATGGGGAGCTGGGCAAGAGAAACAGCCACTGCTTCTGTTCACGGGCTCTGCAGCGGGGATGGACTTGCAGACACCGGCAGGGTTCGCACGTCCTTGCTGCATTCGCTGGGACGAGGCTCCGACCGGGCTCCCTCCAGATATCCGGGTGAGCCGCAGCCGGCTGAAGTCTGAGGCGAAATCAGAGAGCAGAGGCTCTAACTAAGACGGTAGCCGCCTCGTGCTGGAAAACGGCCACGGCTGCATTTCGTGTTTGCTGGGGCTTGTCTTTAAATGACTCCTGAGATTTGAGATGTTTCTTTCTCAATATGTCCCAGGCTTTTGACTTTTGGGCTGATTTGTGTAATCATGGTGCTAGTTCGATGATCTTGATTGATAGAACAAGGTTTTTCATCACTCCTAAACATCTGAAGCCCCTGGAGAAAAACAAGTCTGAAAAGCTACATTAAAATACGAGAATTTGAAAGCGTGCAAGGGAAAATGAGAACGCTTATCCAGAAGCAAATCTAATATAATGGTACTTTCTGTTAAAGGAAGCCAGGAGCGGCTCCCACAATCCTGATTGCAACGTGATGGATTTTACCTAATAGGGTTCCCAAGTGCTCCTGATTTTTGAGTCAGGAGGATCTGTTTCTAAATTCCCTCTGCATTAGGTGCTTTCCCAGTTTCCATAGTAACTAGATAATTCTTCATCTTTAACATATCTGGCCGTATCTTTCTTAGGGAAATACTGCTACGTCCATGTTATAAATGAGCAAGCAGAGCTGCAGTGACTTGTGCGGGGTCCTGGGGCTCGTCTGCAGCTGAACAGGGATAAGGACATTTCTCTCCGAAGTTCCAGGAAAGTGCCCTAGCTCCAGGCTGTCCTTTTTCCCCAGAGGTGTTTGCTGTATCAAATCAGCACCAGCTGAAGGTTATTTCCCAAGTGTTCTTTTTCTCAGACTCAGAAACTCCCAAAAACGAAGAGGCCGGAGTTCCTGACTCGTACAGCGGCGGGCAAGCACCGAAACAAGAAAGCAAGGAAAACTCGCAGGAATTTATGCAGCAGAAATGCCAGCTACGTTCCCTGGATAAATTACTCAGAGTGAATAATTCAATCTGTGCCATCACTGCAGGACCTAGGAGAGATTGGTTTGGGATCTTTTGGCCTTTTTCTTCATAAAAAGTCCTAACCAGAATCCCAGATCTAAACCTGATATGTTCTAATTCTGGATCTGGAGTCACTTTTGGCTGGGCCTGAAATGGCTCAGATTTGGCCAGTGTGGAGCACTCTAGCTTCCTTTTAAAATTCAAAGAAAGTCCAGGAATTCATGAGCTTTAAGGCTTTAAGCCACCCTTCAGAACTGCACCTGTGGCCTCAAAATGATGGGAAAGTAGCGGAGCACATTGGAAGCTGTGAGGAGTCCTGGGTTAATGCAGCACACGGAGTAGGGAAAGGGCTGGTGGCCTTTGGAACAACTTCTCACATTAATTTTCTTCCAATGCTGACAGCTTTGATTTATTGCATTATGGCTGGTTACAAAACACCCAGACATGAGGGAAGCCAAGAGTTCTGGAAGGCAAAGGAAAATATGGTAAATGGAGTGATGAATAGCACGGGCAGATAGACAAACACTGCTCTGCACTTCTGCTGCTCCCAAATATTGTCTTAGAGGGAAGATGGGAGCGGAGGTTTTGCTTGCAGTCTGAGTATTTCTTCTTTCACTTCTAACAGTCGAGCATCCTGCTGGAAATGTCATGGGAGGGAGGCTTTTCTTTCCATGTCAGTAAAGAGGATTTTCCTGTTGCCCAGTTTGTCGAGAAGCCCCGATGGCCCTCGCACCCCCTTTTGCTCTACCAAATTCCTGCTGATGAACAAAGAACTTTCCCTGTGCACCAAAGTGAGCCAATTTACTGAGAAACGGAAGAATGGAGAAAAGAACGGAACACGGAGAAAGTTTTGTTTTAATTTCATCGGTGGTTTTATCTGTTTAGAAAGCACAACGTAAACATCTTAAGAGAAGTCTTAGGATGCTCAGCAGTGCTGGGAGGAGGAAGGGAGGCCGCGCTCGGCCGCGGAGCTGCTCCCTCAGACTTTCCACCGCTGCTCCCTGTGTTCCTGTCACTGCGGCTCTTCTCCCAGCCCGAGCTGCTGGCGCAGTCTCCTCAAATGTTTCTCATTAGTAAACTTTTCATAACCTCCAAGACGGCAATAGCTGTAGAATAAAGTCCCGGGATGCCAGCTGGAGTTGGCACTTGGCGCGGGGCGCTCGGCGCTGTTTGCTTAGCTGGATTTGAAGGATGTTCCGGAGCAGCTAGCGGGACATGTGACTGGGTTTGACCTGGACGCGGGCCCGGCTCCAGCGCCGCGTTCTGCATGGGAACGCTTTCCACTTGTCGCTTCCATACCTCAGGCGCAGCTTTTAGCAATCTGTGCCTAAGCCCCAGCCCAACAGCCAGTCGAATTCAAGCAGTGACGAGTTTCCAGAGCAGCTTGTTACGTATTCGGCGCTGAATTAACAGTTTTCCGAGAGCAAGCCCTGCCTTTCCCCTTCCCGTCGTTCAGCCCCCAAACTCCCAGCCCCTCTGGTTCCTGCTGTGCACCCTCTTTCCCGGCTGTGGAGATGCATGAGACGGACTGGGTGGTTATTGCAGTTGGACACAGGGTCCAACAGAAGGTGATTCTCAAACCTTCCCTTCTTTCCATTAGTAATCCATGGCAACCCCTGGGAGAGGGAGCCACGAGACCTTGGTTATCCCATTTCTCCAGGAAAGGCTAATTTGTGGCTGCGTGATGGGAGTTCAGCTTAGCAGAATTATTTTACCTGACCTGGAGCACTCATACAATAAGGAATAACAATCTTTTTTTCCTGATCTTCTGATCATTTTTGCATAATGAGGTCCATTATTTTAAATATGTGAATTTTCAAGCAAGACTTTTATTTATGCATAATCTGTATCATTTCCTAGATGTAGATCTTATTTTCTTTTCTCCAAAATGGAAAATGACACACAAACTCAGAGCTGTTCTTGGATGCTGAATTCCAAATTGTTTAATTAAATTAGCTTCCCGGTGGGACCTGCGCCTTCCTGGTTGTTCACCACTTGCAGGGTTTATTACATTTTAGATGATACTATTAAATCCAGCCCCCCCCAGAGATGCTGGTTAGACATTGAGGAAACTTAAGAGTAGGAGACCACAACAGAATTCCCAAAGCTGTTCCAACTCAGCACCGCAGTAATTTAAGTTTCCTTTAAAAGACAATGAGTAGGAATCATTTATATAGTTTATAGCATGAGCACGATATCAATTTCTCCCCAGTAGCTTCTAGGAACTAGAAAAGAAACATATTTTCTTCTAGGAAGAGCATTTTGGCCATGTGGTGTCCAGAAAAGTGAATGCAAAAGGTTTTGATAGTGTATGAGATCTGCAGATTGTTGGTTTCTGTTTAAAATGTGTTGAATATAAAAAAACTCAACAGGAGTTTAAACAAACAGAGGCAAGTGAGTCAGCAAGAAGATGTAAAACCCTCAGGAAAGGCAGAGTTTGTTTTCATATGGGGATTACTGTAAACACCCAGAGTGCATGGTAACAATTTGTAGCCCATGTGTTTTGAAATATCATAACTGGTGTCAATAAACACGTTAAAATTGGACTTCAAAGAGCACTGTGGATGTTTGCAGTGTCAGGAAGACGTTGCAAAATGGACGTTTTAGATGGAAGCAGGTACTGGAGCAATCAAACGCGGCTCCTGTGCGAAGCGGGGATCTCCCCGAGCTGGGGCCGAGCAGCGCGGACGGGGGTTACTGCTCCTCGCCGCCCGGGCCCGCGCCGCGGCCTCCTCCGCCTGCCCCGTCCCGTTTCGCAGCCCGTTCTCTGCCGCTTGCTCTTTATTTCTGCAGCCCCCAGGGCAGCCTGGCGGGTTTCCATGCGCTATGTCAATATAAATAATAAATTTGTTTTGTATCTCTACCGGAATTGCTGTGGCACAGATAAAGTGTTGTCCCTGCGTGCTGACAAGATGACTTGGGAAAGGCTTCTAGTGTCACTGCAGCGGTTGATGCATTTTTAATACATGCAGGCTCTGCGAACCACTGGCCCAGGCTTTTAGGATGTGGAGAAGATGCTGGTGAGCAGCCTCCCTTCCCTGGGACATTTATGGAGAAATTTATGCCAGTTCATCAAGTTGCTTGTCAAGGTTGTGATGGATATGGCAGACGTGGCTGCTCGGGGCAGCAGGTCTGAGATGGCCTCAGAACTGAACTAGCCAAAGAAACGCGCTCGCCTGGAGAAAACGGAGAAGGGATCAGTGGAGGGAGTTCGGGCTATGACCAAATCTCTGGAGCCCGAGCCCCTGCCGTGTGAAGCAGAGACTATCAGGATTGCCTGAGCGTTGTGGAAGGTTTCTCCGGTGAAAATTAGTATTTCAGAGCTTTCCCCTGCATTTGGGAATGCCACAACCGTGCGATCTCCGCACAAAGTTAATTCACACCTGCCCTTGTTAAGGTGATTTATGGCAGAACTGGCGTGTGGGCCTAGATGAGCATTCCTGTGTCTACGCTGAACCTCCATTTCATAATCACAGTCAATATTCCCTTGTTTTAATACCAAACATCACGTTCAAAAGTGAATACTTCGCCGTAAGCTGCGTGCAGACCGTGCTGGATTAAATGGGGCTTCCAGTGTGATGACTATAACTACCTCTTAAATGATTAGGACACCTGTTGACATTAATATAGAAGCATGCATGAAAATAAGTGTGCCACACACTGAAATATATGTACACAAATAATAAGAGGATTAGAGAAATTGCTGAAGTGGATAGAGTGGCATTTAGCATGAGCGTGGCTGGAATCTCAGCAAATGGGAACAACATGCACGGAGCTGATCCCTTGTTAGATGGCGGCTGCTGTTGCTTTTTTGTTGGTTTTAGTAGTTCATCTGGGGCGTAAAAGTCACCGCACCAGGAGGTCATTTGCTTACATTTATAATTTTGCTTAATATATATATCTTTGCTTGGAATCTACCTCTGATTCACAGCCACCTTCATTTAGTAGCTGGCACCTTCACCATGCAAGCTGCAAGAAAAGGTAATTAAATTTAATAGAAGCCACCCTCCCTTTGAAGCTGACTGGGGTTTAGAGCCACAGGGAGAAGCAATTAAACTGCAGCAGCCGTGGATTTGAAATGAAGTTATAAAGTGATTCTTTTTAAGGAGGAATTTTT
>JAUBNY010000016.1:722004-733091 GCA_032275445.1 Crypturellus soui | reverse complement strand
TACTGCATATTTTTTGAAAATTAAACATTAAATTTGAAACTAGCTAAAAGCATCTTCTTTCACATGTGGATATAATCAGGAAAAAAAAAATTCCCCTGTAAGTCAAAAATGCTGGTTTTGCTCTTTAAGAACAGCCAGTTTCTGGGACTGACTAGTCCTAATTATTCTTCCTCCCAGCAAATAAGTACGTTTTAGCGCGCTGAGCACATCGTAGCTCGCGGGATTGAGCTGCTCTAAGGAGCCCTTTCAGCTGCTAACTCATAAACTAATGGTGCGCTGCGTGCAAGGTGCGGTCCCCGGGAGCCCCGGTTTGCTCGCGCGGGGCCGGGGCCGGGGCCGGTCGTGGTGCTTGGCGCGGGTGCGTGCGGGGTGCGTGTGCGCGCGCCCCGCGGCTCCTTCTGCTGGAAATGCTTCGCCGCAGTGGGCAAAATGGATGAAACAGAGGGAAAAAAAGAGACAATAAATAGTTTCCTAACCTGGCTCGGATAATAGAGAAAGTTCGTTAGATTTATTAATCCTCATTTTCCTTTGGACTGTCAGGCTTGGAGTGACAGTAAAAAAGCTTGTGACGACTTTGGCTAATTTGCACTCCATTCACTTTCTCATGAAAACCCATCAGGATGACTGAAGAACTGCTCTGCAATTGACCTTATTCAATGGCAGAGTGATATACTGGGAAACAGGCCAGTTTTTACAATGCCGAAAAGAGCAAATTGGACGGAATCTTTGTTCCTCTCTTTCTTTCCCCTTCCTTTTTATGCCAGTCCTGCTCTAGTTAAGCTCCCCCGTTTGTTCCCGCCGGGGCTGCGGGGCTCAGGTCGCCCCCGGGGCTGCGGGTGCAGGTGATCGCGGGGCGGCCGGGCAGGGGGTGGCGGGAGGAGGGTCCGTCCCTGCGCCCCCAGTGCCACCCAGCGCCGCCCGCGCTCCGCCGGGCGCCGCTCCGAGCCGGGGTGCTCTCCCGGGGCCGGCGGGAAGCGCGAGGCTTCGTGCCGAATGCAAATGGGGGCAGCTGTGAATGAGCGGGGCCGGATTAGCACATGAACAGCCCCTGGGCTGGCAGGTATCACACTGATCCGGGGCGCTGGAGAATGGCGGAGCGGGAGCTCCGGGCAGGCCCTGAGAACGGCGCTGCTCTGGGTGCCCTCTCTCCCTCTCCTGCGGTGGCTGAAGCTGCAGCTCTGTTTGCAGGCTCTCCAGCGCGTCGGCAGAGCGGTGTCTTGGCCGGGTCAGATGTTGCTCTTAGCCCTTTTAATGATGGCAGTGCTGAGAGGAAAGGCATGTCCTGCCTTCTTCACCAAAGGTCTAGCTATGAAACCAAAGACCTGGCCGGATACAGGGAATAGCAAGTCTGTAGCCTGGTGCCGAAGGACCGGATCACGGAGCACCGGGACGGGGCTGCGCCCGACTGCGCTGCTGCCCGGGGCCCAGGCCTCCGTGTCCAACTGCAATCCCGGGCCAGACGGCAGGTCCGACCTCTGCTGTTTGCATTAGAGTACTTAACACGGGCAATTCCTTCGTTTTACTTAGCAAATTACTTGCAATTCATCTCAAACTGTAATTCCGCAAAATGGAGAAATGACCGAATCTATTTCTCTTCCTCTAGGCAATACTCAGTGTAAAAAGAGGAGAAAAAAAGTCTAGAACTGAAGTGTTAAATACAGAGGTGCAAAATTTGTGTTCTCTGGACAGTGCCTCTTCACTGCTGACACCTTTTGCACATGATTTTGAAGGATTGCGATAGCTTGCTCTGCTTTCTAATTTTTTCTACTGCACATTTGGCTATTTTTTTCAATTTAAGGAACCTGAAGAAAACCTGGGAGCTTCTGCAGGGCCTCGGGAGGCTCCGCGCTGTTGCGCAGGGCGAGCCTGGCTCTTCGGAGCGATCCCGCTGCCTCTTCCAGAGTGTCACCGTCTCTGCTGCGGCCGCCGGGGAGCAGAACGCATCCGCTGGAGCGAACCCGTGGCCCCCGGGAAGGGCTCTGGCCCGCGGAGCAGCCCCCACGCAGCCGGCCTCGCTCCGGGCTGCTCCTCGCGGACGCAGCCTGCAGGCCTGGGGTTTGGGTGTGCGAGGAGATCACCAGCGTGGAGACCGCGGTGCGTGTGACGGGGCACCAGAAAGGGGCAAGCTTTCCCTGGGAGCCTTTTCCTTGGGCAAGTGCTCCCGCGAGGGAAGGGCTCGAAGGAGGCTCTTGGAAAGCCGGCGCCGCTTCCCTGCGCTCCGCGGGGCTCCGGAGCGCGGGGCCGTGGGCGCGCGGCCGCGGGCACGGTGCGGCGCGCTGTCATCCCCTTGCCCTCCTCCTTCTGGTGCCCTCAGGTCCTCCAATTTCCCCTTCTCTCTCTATCAAATTCTGCCCATGTCCGCACCCTCATTAATCAATGTCAAGTCACGGAGTGTACAACAAGGGCCGTATTCTTCGGCTGCCCCCTCAGCCCTCATACATCCCATTGTTCCCAGCACTGATTCAGATGGCAAGAAAACAGCCGATGCAGCACATAAAAGAGATGAGACAGAAATGAAAAGAATCAAGGAGGGGAAAAAAAGGAGGAGGCATTTTTTTCCCCTGAAACACTCGAATAAATACTCGGCAATGATAATTTAAATTATTCATACATTTATGAAAACATCCATTGAAAAGTGAAGTGTATGATGCTCTTTGTCTATTTTACTTGTCTCTTGTTTGTGATTAACCTTTACTGTAACTTGGGCTGGCAGTGCCATGCTCACAAAGAGCAGACTTTTCCTTCCATGGGAAAAAAATGCTTCATCGTATCCAAATGAAAAATTAAGTGGAGGTATTTAGTGCTGATGTGGCGATTTACAAAGCAGTAAAGATGCAGTATTATCCGTGTCCGTCGTCCAAACACTGCCCGTTTAAAAAAAAATATACAAAGGCGGCTTTTAGCAGCGCGTTCCTGGCCACGCCGTTCGATGGGGCTCCTGCTCCCGCTTCCACGATGCCGGGTGGGAGTGTGGAGCATCCGTGTGCGCGGAGCATCTGTGTGCGTGGAGTATCCATATGCACGGAGCATCCATGTGCGCAGGAGCCCTCCGCGCCGCGGCCCAGGGGAGCCGACGCCGTTTGGTCTCGGTCTCTTCTGCCCCGTGGGGTTTTCGCTCGAGCGCTGCGGTCGCGGGGTTGTTTTATAAAAACCGCCGCTTGTGGCCAGATGGGTGGGAAACACTAAATGCCGACAGTGATAAACAAGCTAATATCAGGAGGAAGGATAACGACTTGGGAAGGTTGGAAATGCTCAGAGCTGTGGGGTTTTATTTTTTGGTACATCTCTGCGATTCTTGCTTTCTGCGGGGACCAAGAGAAATAGTCAAAGAAAAGCTTTTCTTACAACATTTGTGTCTTGCTTGTAATTCATCAAATTTCTATCTAGCTTCCAAACCAGAGAGGTCTGGATAGTGTCACATAATCTATAGATAATCATCCAAACATTTTTATTCTCAAGTGAACATATTTAGTGCAGCAAATATGCATGTATGCCTTGCCATAACTGGTTGATTACGTGGGAGGGGGAGCCATTGTCTGGCAGTCAAAGCCAAGGGATTTTAAGCAAAGATCTAGTTACTCTTCTGTTGACTCTGCAGTTGACTCTTTGTGTGACCTTGGACATGTCACTTATATTTTGAATGCTCCGCTTCCTTCTGTAAATGGATATAACAGTTTGGAGTACATGCAGAAAAGTGTGTCGGAAACTTAATAAAGCATTTTGAGATTTTCCCTCATAATAGGTGCTGTAGGGTCTTGGCAATTGAAACTAATGGCAGGCTTTTCAGCAGCGGCTTTTTGTTAAGCGTTGTTATTGTGGCACTCATCTCGGCAACGTTGCGGCGCTTCTTTTATGCCTTTTCCAGTCCCCGTCCACTTTTGTACTTTGTCTTCCGGTCCGCAGTTTTTTGCTCTAGCTATTTCTGTGCAAAATGATGCTAAAACGGCTTTCTTTGTATCTCCCTAGTCTCGGTCTTACTGGGCTTGTATTTTAATGCTGTCCCTGGGTCTGCCTGTTGCAGAGGTGAAGCGTGTACCCTTGTTTCGGCTGAAAACATTTTTAGAAAATCCACTGACGGATAAATCTGCTAAAGGAGGCTGTCAGTTGTAGGATACAGTATTTATATAGAAAGTGTGGTGGAAAACTGTATATTAAAAGAGGAAAGGAGCTGGAGCAAAAGTCCTAAATCAAACTCCTGGCAATATACTGTCTTGCTGTGTATTTCTTGTTAGGCTGCGATTCCTTTTTCTTGGAAACTATCCAGAACTTCCTGGCTCAGCGATCTGGGATACTGGCAATGCACAGTGATTTTTTTTTTTTTTTTTTAAATATACAGCTATATGGAGCAGTGGGAAAACTTCAAAACGCGCTGAGGTTTGTTTGGGTCCGGAGAGGCATCCAGAACGCGGGTTCCTTCCGAATTTGCATAAATCCTCCCGCGCCGCTTCCAGGCCGGAGTTCTGGAATTCCCACCCCGGGCCGCAGGCTGCGGTTGCCCTCGCTGGGCTCCCGGTGCCCCGCGAGCGGCTCCGCTCCGGCTCCCGCTCCTGCTTCCCGGCCCCGAGCAGGGCGTCGCGCTGCCCTTCCCGCGTCCCGCGTGCCCGCAGGTGGGCGCTGCGCCCCGGGGCGCTGCGGGCTCCCTCGGCGCTCGCGAGGGTTTTGCGCGGCGCAGGGCGGCCCAGCCGTGCCCGGGAGCCGCGTCGCTCCTGGGAAGGTGGCCAAGTGCCACCGAGGACACTGGAGCAATAAATCATCCTCCTTGCAACATCTGCAGGCCCCAAAGGCTAGCCCCTTGCCCACGATGATCTCGCCTCCCACCCCCGGCTTTTTATCCTGTCCCTCTCTGACAAAACACCTATTGTGGGAGCGCGGGGAAGAAGAGTCCTTTCTGCGCACAAAGGCAAGTTGTGAGCTGCCAGCCCGCTGCCGAGGGCTCCGCGGGGAGTCTATATCTCACTCTTTCTCTCTGCAGTTCATACTTTCCCTCTCTCACGGGGGTCACCCAGAGCCTTTCACTCTGGCTTCATATTCACATAAAGACATCAAGAAAAAAAAAAACCCACACCAGAAAGAATTATTAGGCATGGCTGTCAAGCGCTGGAGGGGGCAGGGGCGAACAGTAACTCTTTATGCGCCGGCCTGGGGCCTGCGCGGCGGTGCCGGGCTCCGGGACCGCGCTGCCGCGTGACGGGAGGGCGTTTTATTCCCGTTTCCAGGTTTTAGCAGGCAATCGGGCCGCAGGAAGCTCCTGCCTGCTCCTCGCAGTGCTTGCGGTTCGCTGCAGACCGCCGCGGCGTCGCTCTGCGGAGCGCGTTGGGAGCGGAGCTGTCAAAACGCCCCCGTCTCGGAGCGCGGGGGGACACGGGCACCGGGAGACCTCCCAGGGCACCCGTCCCTCCTCCTGCGCGGACAGCAGAGCCCCGGGTTCCCTCTTCCCTAGGGACAGCGGCTCCGAAGCTGAGTGCCTGGGTTGGTGGGAGCAGGAGGACCGGGATGTCACAAACCCAGCAGGAAGGTGGTGCCAGGGCTGCGGCATCTGGGTGCCAGGTCACCCCCGCCGGCCTCGGAGAGGGAGATACATTAAAAACTCCAGCTAATCCTCGGCAAGGCTGGGACTGTAAAGTTAGCATTGAGTAGCCTCTTAAAATTTACAGTGCAAGGCATCAAAACAGAAGAAAAGTGCATATGTGTAAAGTTTAAAGCATCCTTATAAAAAGCCGGAAACCTAACACTGCATTCCTACAAATTATTCCCTCAGCAAACATTTTTATTTCCAATTAGTAAAAGAAAAATTGCTAATTTGCTGCAGTTGGACAGGCCTGACGTCTCAATCTGCAAAGTGTCAGTGCTGTGAAAGGAAATGTTTCACACTGTGCTGGAGAGAGAGAGCAGCTCTAAAGAGGGTCAGGGCATCGGGCCCAGAAACCAGATTGACTGGCCATAGTGCTAAATTACTCACACAAGACGCACATTGTGCGCGGTGCCAGCTCCGCAGCGCTCGCCTTCTCATTCTTTCCCTTTTGGAGTCGCTGCGTGAGGGGGAGGCGCGGGATGAGCCGTGCGGGGGGACGGGAGGGAGGTGTCGGCGCAGCCAGGGGCTCATCCTCGGCTCCTGGCGCTTCCAGGGCCCTGGGCATGGCCAAACGCGGCCCCTTTGCAGAGCGCCGAGGCCGGGCGCAGCTCGTGGCGCAGCGGGAGATGGAGATGGAGCGGTGATAAACAACCTCTGTCCCTTATCGCCCGCAGCAGTGCCAGGTGTTGCCTTTTCCCAAAAGGAGCGGTGCTGTCGCTGTCCCTAGGCTGGGATCCTGCCCGGGGGGACGGGAGGGCGCTCAGTGGGGCGTGCGGGCTGGTGCACATGGAGTTTTCTGTTTAAAATGCCGATGTTGTGCTGGTTTATCTGTGCTAAAAGTGTATTTGGGAGCACAGAATCCCGGTTAACTCTGTGGAGGGGCCTAATTTGCAGGAGGAAGAGGCTTTCGGCATTGCCTGGGAGGAGGCCCGTGCACCTTGATGTAATCTTTACGGCCCTCTCCTAACTAGGCAGCTCCTGGGTTTCTCTCCCCTGATAATCCCGCCAGGAGCCGTGTTCAGTGATAAAGCGAGACCCCACGGCAGCAGCCTGCACACGCGGAGGCTCCGTTACGTCCTCCGCGCGCTCCTAAACCTGCCCCGTGCTTCCTGCCCGTTGAGCAGAGCAGAGGCCCCGGCCGGCCCGCGGTGCCGACAGCCGTGCGCAGGTAACGCGGTGCCGTTCTCAGCGCGTCCCTTCTGTGGAAGAAACGCCCCACAAAAAGAGCCTCGCTCTAGTAACGTCGCTCCAAAGTGCGGCTGCGGTGGGTTCTTCCCCAAACTGGGCTCAGCGTGCAGTCTGCAGCCTCTCCGTTGCCGCGCGAGGCAAAAAGTGCCTTATTTTGGGCACAGAGAGGCAGGTTTGAGCCTTGCGGAGTGGAAGACCGAATATCAGCTCCTGTTTGAGACACGTTCCACAGTGCTGCCTGCAGGAGCAGCGGCCTCCGGCGCTCTCTGAGGCCGGGCCCATCAGTGAATCCGAGCGGAGGCTCCCTTTGAAGAGGCCCATTCCAGCATCCAGCACAGGAAGGAGCGGAGAGAGTGATTCAAACTCCTGGAAGGAGTTGGAAAGTTTTTGTTGGGGCTGGGCGGAAAGTTCTGAGCCACATTCTGTACTTGAATGAGTAAGTAACCCCACTCGCCTCCACTGCACATTTCCTTTCTTTGACTGTTCTGGGACACAACTTTGCACCGTAAATTTTGAAAAGTAATTGTCAGAAGCAGCTTTCCAGGGGAGCAGCAACAAATGCTCTCTGTGATCTTCCTTTTTGCTTTTTTGTTTTACACGAAGGAGTTCGGTTATTTCTCAAGTTAGAGTTCCCTCGAGTCGCTTGGACGTTTGCTGTCCCCTCGCGAGGCAGCGTGAGCCCGGTGGGATGCAGGATGCGGTTCTCTTTCCAACAAGGGGTATGTCCAGAATTTGCCCTAGGGTGCTCACTGCTGCTGCTGAGCGGGAAGAGCAGTCTGCCTGCCTTGAGCCGTGCCTTTGTCTCCTCCTTTTTCTCCGGCTAAGTTGCTTGTCTTTAATCCGGTAGCTCCGCTGGTTATGGAGATGGTTATGGTTATCTCTTGCACCAGCAAGAGATAAGCCAGGCTTCAAAGTCTGGGCTGATGAGCGGGCAATTGTGAGCCTGCCGGATCAAAGGTGTCTGCACCCGAGCGGCAGGGACAGCCGCAGCGCCCAGGCTTGGGCCGGGGAGCTTGGAGCGGGTCCTAAACCCAGGGACTCCCTGCGCTTTGGGCAGGTCTCCTGATTTCTGTAAAATCAGTAAAATCCTCCTCTCTTCCACTGCCCCTTTATCCTTGCAAAGAAGGGTGGATAAGACCCGTCCTCCTTTTTTCTGTATCAACATCTGCCGGACGCTCTGTCTCGGAGTCCAATTTACTTTGTGGCGCAGAGACAGGAGCCAAGTGCTCCGTGCCCCGAGGAAGCAGCAGCCCCGGGAATCGGAGCCCGGCCGTCCCGCCACCCCAGGGATCGCTCCAAGGAAGCTGCCGGGTAAAGCTGATAATCGCGCTGCTTGTGAAGCCGCTGCTGATTAGCATTGGTGGGCAAAAGCCTTTGCGTTTTATAGCTCCTGTTATCTGAAATAATAAAAACCCAGTGTCAGCGACAAGTCGAAGGTCGCCCCATCTCTCAGCTGAGAGGGCAGTGCTCCACAAAGCTCAAGATTGTCCACGCTTTTGCCTAAGCAGTCTGCAGAAAATGAAAGAAAAAGATGAATGAACATGAAAAGGCTTCTACCGCCTTTCCCTTGAAACCAAAATTAAGCTAAAAAATCAGGTGGTTATAAAGGATTTTATATTCTGATTTGCCAAGTATAGAATTTTGTGTTCATTCTTAATGCAGCTCCAATGTGGGAGCTTCATCTGTCTCCATTGTGAACCTGACCCATTAACAGTGATCATATGGTGAAGGTGTTCACAAATATTCCTTGTTTTTGTCCTTACTTAGCTATCTTGCACCTTTGCCTGATAAATCCAGTTTCTATAAACCTCTTATCTACCTGCATCGCTGCAAAACAGGAATAAAAGGCCGGAGTATTGCACCCGCTTTGCAATACTGCTACCGAGCATCGCACAAAAAGTAGTGGAGAATCAGGCCATTTTTCTTTCAAATTATCAATAACAGGATCTCAGAAACATGCAATAAATCTCTGTGCGAGGCTCTCAGATTCGGAATGAAGGGTATAAGTCAAGGAAGTTTTCTGTATTATTAACTCTTAAGGAAAAATTTTCATTTTCTGTTTTCACCTATTACTTCCCAACCTGCAGCCTTCAGAAAGCAGCTAGCGTGTTTCCAACTCCGTTAAATGAGGCTTGGGATCATTGTGAGCCACTTTTGAAAACGAAGACTTAATAGAAAAATCTATTAAAACAATCAGAATATTCACCTTTCAGGGAAGCCGTTGTGCGAGTGCAACGTAAAGAGACAGCAATAAATCACCGTACCATGCACCCCAAATAGATAATCAATTTAGCTCAAAGCATCAATAATCATAGTTTGACATTTATTACCCTGTGGGTGTTTTATCTTTTAGGCTAGGGGACAGCAGGGTGATGATGGATATCAGTTCTGCCACGGAGCACAATTAAATGGTTCAAGGAAAAGGATTTTGTATTTTGGGGGGAAAAAAGGCAGTCCAATTCATAATTGGGTCAGATTGTGTGAAATCTCTCAGAAATAAATGAGATTCAAATGCATAAAACTTGAATCCAGTGTTACGGCTCAGGAGCTGATGCTACACATGCCGCTTGCTGTGTTCCTCTTAAGTGATTCTTAGGCCAGCGGTTCTGCAAGGCCAAACCTCGCTCTGCAGAGGATTTCTTGCACAGGTGCAAGAGAAAACACAAATTATGGCTGGATCGGCTCACGTGCTCAATGCACCGTGCTCCAGAAAGGTGAAAAATAACAGGCAGTTGCACTGGTTGCACAGACCGAGGGCTCTCAGAGCAAAAGAAGCATCAAAATGTAATCGTGTGCTTATTTTCCAGTAAAACTGGCAAATTTGAAATGAGGCGTAGAATAAATTGTTCCAGAAATAAACCTTCTCTACTAGAGATTGTTCTAATGCTTATACATCCATCCAGGCAGATTTGGGGCTTTTTTGAGGACTCTTGCTTAAATAGCTTTTAGTTTCAGAGAATGTGTCCAGCTCTCTTCCGCACCGGGGCTGCCTGCTGGGTTGTCGTAAGGTCCTACGCGGAGTCACGAGTGGCCAAAGAGGAAAACAGGGGCCGATTTCCATGAATTCCTCTCGCAAGAAAATGCGTTGAAGTTGCCACCCACTCGCTGTCTGTCTGATTTACTAAAATATTGGCCTTTTCCAAACACAATATTGTCATTCCAAGCGTCACGTTGCGCGGTTCTGTCTGGGCTTGTTCCTGCGGCCCGTAGGAGCGAGCTCACCTGGCACCCCGGCCACCCCGTTCGGACCAAACAGCCCCGTGGGCTTCTGAACGGGCAACGGGTTCTGCCCGTGCTGGAGTTAGACCCTACGGTAATTCCGTGCTCGCTCTTTTAAGGACAATATCGTTCCCGGGGTTTCCTTCCGAGGACAGGGAGGCCGAGGGCCCTTTCTGTGTCCGGCCTCGTGTTTCCCTTCTGCTCCTTCCTGGGCTTTCATGGGCTGTTTTTCTTGCTGCGTCTCCCCGGCGCACCGTGACCTCGTCACGTTAAAGTGACAGGTTGCAGCGCTGGTGGGGGTATCAAAGTGACGTATCCCATCCCGCTGTCCGGGTGCCAGGCAGGGATGCGTTCCCAGACGGCCGCCCGGCCCCGCGCGCTGCCGGCCCCGGGGCTGCTCCTTCCTGCCGGGCTCCCACGGGCAGAGCTGCCGGAGGAGACGGCGCGGGTCCCGCGTCGGAGCCTGGAAGTGGCTGGGAACGGGGCGTTTTGGCTCGTTTTGCTCAAGTGTGATTGATGACGGGAGCCCTCCCCGGCGCGGCACTGCCGGCCGCGCTCCGAGGAGCCGGCCGCGCCGCTGGATACGGGAGCAGGTCACAAAGCTGGTCTAGGCAAATACCCTGCTCCGTGAATGCGGATTTGCTTTATGTTGACCTGCTCGCGTGTGGCAGCTGGAACACGAAGCGAGCTCGGCAAAGCTGTGGCTTGTTTGCATAGAGAAAAGACCCAGCGTTTGAACACACAGGAAAAGTACCCATGAAAAACGTATAAAAACGTCGTATGTTCTTTAAATGTGGTGAAATAATTCACAGTTCTTCCTGTTATCTCTTTAGCCTGCAAGAAGGCAGCTGAAACCCAAATCTGTAGCTGGTGAATGTCCAGGGCTGTGTCATGCAGGGGGAGACTGTGACAATTTGACAATTTTAACCATGCAGAGATCGGCGTGGAGAGAATGTCGATACATCGTGGCACTGCTGACGAGACTCTGTCATGATCAAGGGGATTTTGTGGGGAAAATAAGAAGAAAAATGGCTGGAATTGGAAGTGAAGGTATAACTGAAGGTGTAAGGACGGTAAAATTGAAAAGGAAGTGATACGGGCCAAGGAG
>JAUBNY010000016.1:505181-517544 GCA_032275445.1 Crypturellus soui | reverse complement strand
AGGAGGACTTGTACAACAAAGAACATGACTATGACTAAACCAGCTCCCACACTACTATCATTAATTGTTCTCAAAGAAGTCCTGTGTTTAATCATCTACACAGAAGGAAAATGAAAAGGGATAGGGAGCTGTTAGCACACAGCAGCACCCGGAGCCCACCTCGCTCCAGCTGGGGGGGTAGTTTGCACTTTTTCCACCCACCCTCCCTCCCTACAGGCATTCACGGCACTGCCGGTGCTCCAGGTGCTTCCAGCACAGCTGTTGTCACTAAATGTGCTCAGCTCCTAAAGAAGCAGTTAGAATCCTAAATCCACAGCGCAAAACCTAAGTAGAAGTGGTCTGACTTGCCAAAAACATACAGTATTTGAAAACCTAACCGACTTCACTTCTCAAGTACAGCTTTCCTATTTAAAACTACTCACAATTGCAAGTCTTGCTCTTAATATGTTTGGGTAACTCATCTTTTGGAAGGGCCTCACTGCAGCGCTGACATTTCCCAAAGTTGTCCTTTTTGTCACACTCGGTCAGCAGGTGCTCCGTCAGGCTTGCTATTTCAACCACCTGCAACACAGCAGAGGTGCACAGGAAGACTGGCACTGTGCCGAGCAAATAAGGACCGTGTTCGAGAGACTATGTACATGATAAGAATCTGGTTTTTAATTTAGTTCATAAGGCTGTTCTTTTCCAGAAGCACTATCCAAGATTGCACAACTGCATTGCTAATTCAACCACCATGCTGTTAAATGCCTCCTAGCACCCTGAAACCAGAGCACCAACATGCAAGGACTGTGTATCAACTATAAAACGTTTATGCCTGACCTGTTTGCAGTGCTCGCATCTGGTTAACATAGGACAATGCTTCCAGTAATGAAGATCCAATCCTTCTTCTGTGAAGGATTCATCCCTCTCACCACAAAAAATGCATAAACTAGGAATAACAAAAAACAAACAATCAGCAAACATTGGAACGCTGTATACTGAAATGGGGTAGCCCCATTTCTTCTGTTCTGAAGAGCAGCTAACATTCTGGAACAACTAATTTTCCCTATATATTACAGACATTAGTGTGGGGCACAAAGAGATACTGCTGTATAATTCATGTTAAGTACAGCTTAAAAGCATTTGATGCTTTGAAAAAAGCAGTGAGAACAGCTGACTTAAATGGCTTTCCCAATCCCAGAAGCTTTAAGTGCTTTCTTTGTGCCCTAATTCTACAGCACACACGAGAGTTCCAGCAGGTCTTTGCCTTATTTCACATCGTCAGCAGACCATTACTTTGCAATGATTTACAGGCAAGTGTTCAGAAAACCAGCTCAGGGTTACACTGTCCAAGCAGTGTAACATCTAGGACTGCTTGGTGGTATTTCCAAATTGGTTAGAAGAAAAATTGCCATTACTTAAATGCTCAAGATATTAGCCTCTATCTGCTAAAGAAAAGTTATTTTGGCTCTCAGCTTGTAAGTTACCCTGTTCAGTGATCAGAAGCTACTCAAGTAACTTACTTATCTAAATAATTTGAAACAGAGGAACGATCATCTGGAATCTCAGTTGCTGCATGCTGTGGCCCTTCATTTACTTGATAGCCTGTAAAAAAGAGCAGGGTGGGGAGGGGAAGATCACATTTTAATTATTTTTTTCTGCCTGCAGAGAAACACTGTTTCTCCCTATCTTAACAGCTACAGACCTAATATAAGTTTTCATGCTGGAAGACAAACCCTGAAGGACACATACCTAAAAGCATCTGGAAAACTGCAGCTTTGTGGATTAGGCATTTATAAGAGTTTCATGATTATTTCGAAAACATAGCTTGTTTTCGCTTTTACTCTAGGTTGGAGAGAAATCAAAAATGGTTTGAAGCCAAGTCACCTTCATTTGTTATTAGATGTCAGCAGCTAACTGATGGTAAGGTTATTGTTTATTTAGTAAACTTAATAGTTATCTCTTGGAGAGGCAGAGCTTCAGCCAATTCAAAGCACTCGGGCATTTGACTCAGATGATTCAATAGTCCATTAAGCATCTCCCATGCCTCAGGAATAACTTGAAATTCCTCTCTATTCGTTATTATTATTTGAAGTTACTTACTTCGATTCTTCGACTTCTGAAAATCGGATTCTTTTTCCTATTGAAGAGAAATTTAAATCAGTACTTTTCTTAATACCGGCGATGCTTTCCAGGGATAAAGAGAATAGATTATATCCCAAATTCTCTGAAATTAAGGATCTGGGAGCAGAACCAACACTTCACACTGTTGGTGCCTCTGGTCCTACAGTCAGTCTTTCAGCTATTAAGGCAGCAAGCGTTTGCTGAGAGTACAGTTACACTTGAACCTTCTAAAAGCACTTGCAGAGTTGCCATGATATGAACAAAGCTGCCATGAACAAAACCAATCTTGATACTACGTTAGGAAAAACAAACTGCCAGATTTAGAAGTTGGTTGCTAAGGAGGACAGACATTTCTTTAGCGTATGGCATGGAGACCTCTCGAATGTCACCTCATTACAGATCATCTCCATTCGAGATACCTAAGGGGAAAACAAAACACAGACCAAACCAAAAAACAAAAAATAGCCCTAACCTTTCCAGCTTGAACTTCTGCTTGTATCTCCCTTAGAGCTGCCAGCTGCCCTTGCAGAGCTTTAATTTCATTCAGCTTCTGTTTCTCTGCTTCTTCTGTGGCTGCCTTTTTCTGTGCCTGTGTCCAGAAACACTCCTTCAATTACAACAGCTTTTGAACCATCAGTAATATAGGGGAGATTGTAAAACACAGAATAGCAACATAGAACAAGTGACCAGTGATATTTTTCTAGACTAATTATAGCAACACACATTAAGATATTCTGCTATACGTGTCATTTAGTATCTCATAGAGCTATGAAAACAAAGCACTGCTTAGTTGAATACCATGTTTAAAGTAGCTGCATATGATCTACAACCTCATATTACATACCCTAATTTCAGCTTCAGTAAGTTTCCCATCTATTTTATTAAATCCATCAAAAAGTGTTTTATAGAGAACAGTCTTGCGAGTGTTTGCATCATCTGGAGGAAGGTACTCCAATATAGCAGCCTTGTGCTTCCTATACATATCAAAGATAATCCGCAGCGCTGTATCACGCACTTCATACACTCTGTGTTCCAAAGCACCCGTTGCAAACTGAAAAGGGGAAAAAAAACAAAAGTGTTTTTCTCTTTTTTTCCGCATTTTTAAAAAAACCTTTGTTTTTAGTCTAAGGCAATTATGCCATTGCAGTGGGAAAAGACTTTATGCAGAGGTTTTTTTTTTCCCCCTCCCAAACAAATTTTGATCAACTGATGCTTTTTCCCCGTGTTGCCATCACACTTCCTCACACCACCGCATGGCATTGCCTCCAAGAGGCGCCTCAGTTCTCTTGGTAATTTACTGAGCGCTCCAAAACAGACAAACCAACTAACCCAACAGCAACAGAAAACAACTTAAAATGTCGTAAACTTGGACTACTACCTTCATGATGTTGTCAATGGTAAACCCGGAGTTCTCAGTTCCCATTTCTTTCAAAAGTTTTTCCACTAACTCCACCTGACTCATTGCCAGATGCGTTGGGGAAGTCGGCTTTAGCGGCTGAACCAAGTGAACAGGAACAATCTGAAGAGGTTTAACTTCATTACACAGTGCCATTTCCTACAAACACACAGAGAGCTGGTTGGGATGTAAGAATGCTAAACACGGAGGGTGAATTGCCTTTGTAAAGCAGAGTAATTCAAGATTACTTTAACAAGTCAAGTAAATGACGCAGACCTCCCTAAGTAACTTCTTGTTACTTTAGGAGTCAAGTCATTTGCACTGGCTTCCAAGGGAAGATAATGTAGGTGTTTGGTCTTGCTTTTGGCATCAATGAGAAAGCTGATGAGAAGCAGGTAAAATATTAGGTATGCAGAGAAAGCGAGAGGTGTAGAACTGTGCTGTAAGAAAATTTGAAGAAATCCATCTTCCACTGCACTGTGCGAGGAGGAAATCAGAAGTGTCTCAAAGGATGCCAAGCGTTGACAATGCATCAAGATTGATCTCAACAGTGCGGAAGACAGATGCCATCGAGTAATTTTGCATTCTGTTTTGGAGAACCTCCAAGGCTAACTTCTGTTATTATTCAAAACGCACTGTTTGTCTCTGCTGAGAGCAGAATGACTAAGAGCCCGCAGCAGCCCTCCTCTGGATCCTGCCAGCTGACAGACCCTCAAGGAGACGATGCTGTCCTGCAGCTCCTCTCCTTACTGAAGGACTCGTCTGTCCCAGGGCTGGTTGGTCAGTCATGGTCACAACTATTTCCATTTGGCATCTTCCCCAGAGAACTGCTCATTAGAGCAGTCTCTCTCCTATTAGCATTGATCCAAAGTAAAGGTATTTTCCTTCTTTGCAGGCCAAGCCCAGCCCTGTCTATGAAATGCACCCGTAACCACTTTCTCATTCCTTTCTAAGCAGCCAGGGAGCAGTCTGCTGTAAACGGGCCAGGTGGTAATCACAAAGCACCCAAATCACGAAGCCACCTTCGGGGCTCCAGTGATTCACCAGAGCACTGCACACAACACTGTTCACATTCCTGTTGAGCCTACAATGCAAGGAAACTCTTTCCTCTCCATGCGGACACAAGTAAGGCTAAAGAATCAGCTCCTGCTTTCCTAGGATTGAATTAACACCTATTTTCACACAGAATTACTGTTCTTTCTTCTAAATTCTACTGGATAAGAGTGTCTGTAATCCTCCAGCAGCTGTTCACAAATGCTCGTTGCCAACATCCAACAAGGAATGGATTGTGTCTTAAATTGGGCATCTTTTGTTATATTCTTGCTACATTTGATTTTTACACCACACATTTATTACAATTTAATTCCCCATTTGCTAACGAAGTTATTTTTAAGCAACTCCATCAGACTCTTACTCAAACGCAAGAGGCTCCTTTATATTTTTGCACCAATTATTTGGGGAATAGATTTATTTTTTCTTTCAGTCAAAAATGGAACTGAACTATAACATAGAAATCTGAGGAGTACGTAGGGACTTGCTCTTTTCTCTGTAGATCACTTGCAACTAATAAGAATTAATGAGCAGCACCACTCTTGCATCTGCAGCAGCAGATTACAAAGTATCAGCTATTTCCTCACAATCTCTCTGCACTAAGGGCGAGGCTGCCTGCTGGAAAATATACTGCAAAGAAACTAAGTTGCTTCTACCCTTTGCCTTGCATATGAGACATAATCCTTCACAGTAGCAAGTCTAGAGCCGAAGTCAAGTCTGATTAGAGGTTACCCAAGTACAACCTCTGTGACATTCTTCATGCTAATGCAATCAAAATGTAATTTGATCAAAATGGAATTGGAAGAAAAACTCCCACCTGAATAAAGTTAGAAGCCACGAGACGAAGACGGGTTGAAGAGTCTCCTGTTCTGGAAAGCAAACTTGGAAGTGTTTTTTCCACACAGTGCGAAGTTTCTAGTTTTCCTAATTTATGCTTTGGTATATACTGTGTAATAATCATTTTTAGAAGTTTCAGAGAAGCTTGAAAAACCTGAATTAAAAGGAAAAGAAGATGCACTGAACAAAAATACCATAAAGATCCCATTTTTCAGGCAATATTGTAAAATATTTTCTGCAGTTCTAAACAACAACAGCAAGAATCTAGAAATAAAGCAACACTGTTAACAGAAGCTACTTCAGATCTCTTCCAGAAAAATATGTGCTTAGTGACTAGATGAAAAACTTCAGAATTTACTTCCCCCCCCCCCACCCCCTTTCTTATTTAAGATCTAGTAGAAGGCTAAGATTCATTTTAATTACAGTTACATGATTTTAGTTGTTTGATGTTCACTGGAACATTTTATGATTTAAACTGGTAATTTAAAGATATTTGGCCACTCAACTGCTATAACAGCAGTTCTAAATAACACTTCTAAATTCGGTTCTGTCATTTTTTGATGAGCTGAAGTTTATAGAAATCAGTCTGCACCAATCACAATTTAAAAATACTGAAATATCTAGTTTCTCTCCTCTATGTGTGCACATTCCAAATTCTAAGTGTAAAAACGGTATGAACCCACGTTTTTTTTTCCTTATACCGGTAATTTTAAGCAACAAAGCATTTTATAGCATAGGACACACTTTTTTATTTTTTTATTTTCGTATTTATAATTCTTGTCTCCACTAAAGCTTGTTTTACTGCCAAGTAAACGAGATCCTACGCTGAGTGGGACCCTGCCAATTTCCCTGGGACAGAACAGATGCAACATTTTGCGCAAACCGCAGGCTAGGGAGCTTTTCTTACCAAATGTACCGCTACTTACTGAAGACACGATGTCTTTTATGGCCCTCCTTACAAGGAAAATGGCAGCCCTCAGCATGTTCTTTAAATCCTCCTTTGGAGCGCTCACTGACATTTCCGTCAGCTTCTTATATACAGCGAGCAGCGCATCTTCTCGATACGACCATGTCTTGGAATATGCTCCTGAAACCTGAACACAGAGCACGGTCACCTTTCAAACGGCTAATGCTGCTATTTCTGTGCAATATTTATATACAGAAAGTCTTGCAAGAAAATAGGAAATTAAGTATCCAAATGCCAGTAGGTGTTTGCTCGCAGGGTGCTTGCCAATACAGATTACAGAAATCCATATGTTTATTTTGCTGTTCTTTACCAAAGCTTCTCCGAAGACTTCGATAGCAGGGCTGGCCTCCCTCAGCGCCTTCTCTGTTAACGGTTCTGGCTCGCCGGCAATGCCACCTCTTGGGCTGTCACTGACACCCTCTTCCGTGGTCTCAGGCTCCAGGGATGCAATTCCTTCCTCGGGCTGTTTACGGATAGCTGGAAGAGGTCTCTCATCATAAGGTAAAAACTCAACCTGAACAGAGAAGTTTAAGTCATTTCTGGAATAGCAAACTCTGCCACAAAGCTGCTGCATTGCTAATTGGATTCACCTCAGTTGAATTGATTTCTAACCCCCTGCCCTGTTTAAAGCGCTCCTGCTTGACAACTAAGCACAGATTAAGGGCACCAGAAGTTCCCACAATAACACCATGAAGAGACGGCATGGGTGTTTGTGAATACAGAAGTTACATCCAGAAGATACTGTTAAACATATACAAAAATGCTTTTTGTGGAAATGAAATACCTGCAGAGGAAACCCTCTGTTGAGAGAGAGTCAGTAAGACAAAGCTTTACTTGTTAAATTATTTTAGGAAAGCCATGCTGCTAAGAGAGCATATTACTGCTACGGAAGTCAATGCAAGAAGCTGTAGTTGCAACAAAATAGGCCAATCTAGACACTGTGATTTTCTTCCCCTCCTTAGACGTGACACCCATACTCTGTTACTTTCCTTACACCCCTCTTCTAGCCTGCTTCTGCAGATTCACACAGCATCATCTGCAAGAATAAGATTTATTAAGCCATTAAGGGAGCAGACAGAAATCTGCTGCCTGTTCTCCCAGTAAATTGGCTGTGCGACCTCTGATTAATCATTTAGTCCCTATTTGATTCCATTCATCTACTTGTAAATCAGGTATAACCCTTATTTACCGCAGTCTCAACAAGCATTTGTAGCACCTTCCAAACCTGATCCAGGGAAGAGAAAGGCTAACAGCAGTTGGGCTGGGCACTGCTTAGCAGCAGGGCCAGTTTCAGACACAAAACATGAGAATAATCACAGGAGACCATGCTGTTTCGGAAGGCTAGACACAAGATCAATTGCTGTGCTAAATTTCTGCAGAGACGAAAGTACATTACTCACATTATCTTTAGGAAACTCTTCCCCTGAGGGATGAGCCACAGGAGGAGACTGGTGGGGAGCAATGGGCTCCGGAGAAGCGCACTTCACTGCCTTCTCTTCCAGCAAAGGCTCTGCCTTTTGTGACTCGCCTTCTTGCGGCTCCGTTTTCTCACGAAGAGGTGAATTTATGGCTTTTGTGTGCTGAGAACTACCAGCACAAATCACAGGCTCCAAAGGCAACTCTGGTGGTCTTTGAATCTGAGAAAGACAAGGAGATTTTGTAAACTAAGGTGGTACATTGTACTAAAATTAAAGCTATCACAGCTACAACTTTAACAGCTACCAAAACTTCTGATGCTTTCAAATGAATACTAGACCTCATTCATAGAGGTGCAATTATGGATTGCAGCCTTATGCAGCTTTATGGATGCAGCTTTTATGAAACAATTGTTAAAAAAAAAAAAAGTTACTCTGTGCGTGCGAGAAACAGATAGACAGGGAGTGTGAGACTGCAAACAGTCCCCATACTGAGAACAGTATAAAATGTACCTCATGCTTCTGCATAGGTCACTAATTATGAATAAGCTTCTTATATCCACAATGATAAATACTTCAAAATATGAGAAACTAACTTATGAATGGGGACTATCTAGCTCTGAAATAATGCACAGAATTTGGGAGTCTGATGACATTAGGTTTAAGCATTAACATCGTAATTTATGGAGAACTAAGCATGTTCATAAAGTGCCATGTGCAAGTCTTTTGTTGGGAAAATTCACAGTCTAAGTAGAAAGAAAATCTTTTCATATTGTCATACAATATTTGTGCAGAGCCATTATTTTGGCTGCTCTGCCATCTCCATTCACAACAGCAACCTGATAAAGCAGTCAGAATTCTGAACAACAATAGCCACCATCAGCTCTGGATCCAGAAGGTCATGCAGCTCCAGTTGCTTGTACACTTTCAGGCGATACTCCTCCATTTGCTCTTTCTTCTTTTTAGCAAGATCATAATCCTCCTTCTCCACAGCATAGCGTTTCTCTACCTCATACCGTCCAAGTCGCTCCCCTACCTGGAAATTTTTTTAATAGGTTAACTTGGAGTCACGATACAGTATATATGCTTGTGTTTCAGTACCTCCAGTCAATTTTTAAAATCAAGCTGTCCGGTTGCTGTTTTCAAAACATACTGGAAAACACTACAATTCTGCTTTAACATTAAGGTTAAAGAGTGCCTAGTGGGCCAGCAGAAAGCTGTGGCATCTAAGAGATAAACGCCAGTTCAGGGGTACCTTTTGCAGATCTGCGATAGCTTGCTTGAGTTTCTTGGCATAGTCGTAGCTCTCCTGACGGACAGCTTCGCGCTTCTTCTCATCTAACCTGCGTATTATCTGAGCAACTTCTGGATCCTGGTACATGTCAAAAGCCAAATCATCCAGAGGTGAAATGCAGTCAGGCTTCCTGAAGAAATCAATTTAATAAAATAATATTTCAGCTAATTCCGAATACCATGTAGAATTTTTTTTTTCTCTGCTACTTGGGAACTAAGAAAATATAGAGATTGAGAACTAATTTAGAGTGAGTAAACATTTTGCTAGGGTATGCTCAAAATAACATCCTTACCCAAAGTATGTTCCATCCAAGGCTGGATCATCTGATTTATTTCCTAAGTAGTGGTCTATCAGCTTCTCTCTTGAAGTCTTCATGGGGAGACAAATTAAATCTTAATGCAGTTCAACAACATCACGTGCATGTTCATGACAGGACTACGGACTTACAACAAAAAATGAGCTATGAGCCTTGGACACATGGAAATAGATACATTTTGCGAGGCTGAAAATGCAGATGTTTCAATGTTTTGTTTTTTTTTGCTTCCACCGAAGGGTGCAAATTTTATTGGAGATTTCTTGCTTCAAAATTAAACACAAATGGATATATAGCAACTCAGCTAAAGCACAGAACTATTAGAAGGTGCCATCCATTATTTCAGAAACACTGCAGCTGAACATGTGTAGCAATGCTAAAGACAGGCATGCTTTCTATTACACACTTACATTATTATTGCTGTCATCACTGTACTCTGCAGGTTCTCCAATGATATTTATGGCTACTAGGGCAACCTGGGATAGATTTAAAGAAGCTGTAAATGCACAAAATCATTATCTTTTCATCCTATCCTATGAGAATTCAAACAGCATGCTTAAATACACAACTAGTTACCAGACAGTTTGGGCTGATATTCCCTCAAAAGTATAACCTACTGAAAATCATCAGTTGGTGATTCATATAACTCATCTATCTTTTTCTTAGCTTCACTTACCTGTGGGAAAACATATAATTCTTAATGGTGATTACAAAATTAATCTGAAAACAAATATTTGGCAAAATTGCTTTGGATGTTAACATTATTATTCACCCACTTAACTGCTGAAAGTTTTAAATTTCCTTTTGTTTTAGAGGAGACCATAATTAAATCCAAGAGTTTTCAACTGGCATTTTTAGTTTCTACAAATTTAGGGAGCGGATTTCTATGGCTGTCCTATACTACTGGAATTTATTTCGTCTAGCTGATCAAGTAAGCATGCCAATTTAACTTACCTGACTGTATAGGTTGTATTTATTGACATAATTCTTATGGAAAATCAGCTTCAGGTACTGGCCAACTGCATCCATGTATACGGATTTTAACTCTCGTGCTTTAAATCCAGTCTTTTCATTATCTGAGAGGGGGACATAACTGAAAAAGAAAACTTAACAGGTAAGCAGGTAAAATACCATTGCGTTCTGGCTCCCCAGATTAGCATTTCTGTTAACTTCTAGAATTCGCTCATGACTGAGGCAAAGTATGTTGTCATTTGACTAAAGTGTTCATAATGTGCAACATGTCCTTCAAAAACAACAACAACAAAATTATCTGTGCACCACTTTACAGACTTGCTTCACACTCTCCAAGGCTGCAGCTGCCTTCTGTGATCTGAACACCTCAAATACAACTCTATCCCATATAACACCTGTCTCTTTGTCTTTGTTTCAGTGTTACCCAAGCACAGAAAGAGCTCCGGACTGCTTGCAGGACAGCATATCAGTACTGCCTACAAAGCACGATGAATACTGTGACCCCCTAGGCCTTTCTGATGAAAGTAACACAACCATTTAGAGTGTTTCGACTTACCCTAGTCTGTGAAACCTCTCTGACTGATAAGGAGCAAAGTATTCAGGCAAATTTTCACTGATGTAGAACTCAATTTTGCTTGAAATCATATACTGGTGAGCAAGCAACTGTAGTTTTCGTATTCGACATCTTTCCACCAACTGCAGAATAATTTCCTGTGGATACTGACAGAGTCTGAAAACATACACAGTTCCTGAGTCATCTTTAAAGATGTTCTGCATCAACATTTAAACATAACATCTTCCACAGTTATAACAGTTGAACTTAACAAACTTTATAAACATGAAACAAATAATAGAACAGAAACATTTTCCTCTTCATTTCAGTTTGCATATGTTCAAGTGCACCATACACATCAACAGAAAGCACCAACAAGATTAGGTCTTTTAATATTAAGCCAAACCAGCTTCAAAGTCCAGGAAAACTGCAAAAGCAAAAATCCTTCCTTCCTTTCTTTGTTTTAATGTGATGCTACACCTTTAGGGGGTAGCCAAGACCTATTCCACGATAAGGATTTTATAGGATCAAAGTAACTCCCGTCTTTGTTTTCACCCTCAGTTTCACCTGGCAGGTTGGGAGCTGCTCTGAACACACACACTCCTCCTCCTGCTTCTTTGAAGCTCCCTCAGCACTTCCCGAGGACGCCCTACACTCCCACCGGCCGTACCTTGGCGATCGCCACCCATTCACGGTCGGCGCGTGGACCATGAGCTCTCTTGCGCTGAAGCCGTCTTCGTGTCCCGACGAGCTCACGACCACAAAGCCAATCTTGTGCGGCATCCTGCGGAGGGCACCTCGCCACAGAGGCAGCTTTCTGAGCCAACCTAGTCCCTGAGAGGGCGATGAAAGGGCACTGAAATCCACCACCACCAAACCAACGCCTCGCGGTCCCCCAATGCTTCAAGCTTATGTTTCCTCTAATTGAACTAATACTAGTGCCATAAGCCACTCTCATTAAGCTCTAACTCAGGGCATTTATCAAGACTTAGTGAGCTGGGGACTAGCCCAGCTTGTGTGACACTGCCCACAGAGGCAAGGAAAGCTGCAAACCTGGGCAGGAACCTGCAGCCTTTTGGTTTGGCCTAAGGCCTGGCTTGGCTGCGCACAGACTTGGGTACGCGCTGCGCCTCGAGAACCTGACCCGGGGAGCAGAGAAGGGCTTGGGGGATGGAGGAGAAGGGTGTTAGGAGGGAAAATAAGCAAAAAAGAAGCTTTTCTTTAAGAAACCCGGCCGCTCTCACCGGTGTCACGGGGCGGGAAGAGTGGAAGAGGAGCAGCGGTGGGAGGCGGCGACGCAGGCCCCAGCGGTGCCTCAGGGGCGCTCGCGCGGTGCGGGCCGCAACCAGCAGGCCCCGTGGGGCCGGCAGCGGTGGCAGCGGGAACGAGCCGGGCCGGAGAGGGGAGCCGGGGCCGTAGAGGGGGAGCCGGGGCCGGCAACGGGCTGCGGGCCGGGCCGGGCC
>JAUBNY010000016.1:262370-277514 GCA_032275445.1 Crypturellus soui | reverse complement strand
GCGCGGGAGCCGCCGCGGGGCCGGATCCGCGGGCCGGCCCTCGGGTGCAGCGGGGACGCTGCGGCGGGAGCCCCGGCTCCCGCGGACGAGGCGCCGCTCGGACCCGGCGCAGGGAGTCAGGCGGGTTCCCCTGCCCGGGCTGCTGCACAACCAGACGGGATAACGCTGAGGAATGAGGGGAAGGCAGGCAGATAGCTCAGCTCATTGCACTTAGCTGCCTCACGCACACGAGCAGCAGCTCCTTTGCTGCAAAAACCGAAGACTGCTGGAAAAGCATCAGTTTTCCTTGATGAGAACAAGGCTGCGATCGCGAGGAAATCATGAGCCTGAGCCTCGGAGCGGCTGCTGAACCATCTCCAGGTACGAGACGTAGCGGTTAAGGTGCATGGGAGGAAGTTAATTTCAAGACTGTCCTAAAGATGCAAAGGGAACATGGGCTGATTTTTAGGCGAATATAATTTATTGCACAATTAACATTTAATTTCAGATCAGTAGAACACTGGTGAGAAGTGAAATAAAATCCTACATCAGGAGCCCATTGCGGCTGAACCTTTCCTTAAAATAACCAGAGAATGACACTTACTTGTATGAAGTTGGAAGAGGAGATGCATTTGTTTTGGAATAGGTGAAGTAGGTCTGCCTTGAAAAATTCATTTTTCTATTGCAATTAACTGCCATAGAGCCTTAACCATGACTTGGGGAAGGAGAAGCCCAGAAAAAGGAGCACGGGGGCTTGCTGGGAATTGTCAAGGGCAGCAATGCGGTGCCAATACATGTTTTTTTGTAAGCCTTGGCATGTACGTGTTAAAGGCTGTTTCAGAAGACGCCACGAGGTGAACTACAGCTCTGTGGCTCCAGACAAGCTATGATTTATCCCAAATCCCTCAGCGCTGTGGATGGGGACAATAAAAACCTGCCCCTTCCCTTTGCTGTGGTGCCAGAACGAGTGTCCCCTTTCCTGGCAAAATCATGGGCTTGGCTTCCACATAAACGGGGGATTCACGTCACAACTGCTGCTTTTTGGAAGAGGCAACTGAAGTTTAAGGCTTCAAGTCTTGACTCCATTTGGCAGCTCTCCTCACTTTGGTCTCGTTTACTACATCCACTACCTTGCTCTTGTTTTCTAGCAATAAATTGCATAGAGGTTATGGCAGCACCAGATTTGGATGAAATGAATTACAGTCCTTCTGCCTCTTCCCTACTTTCTTGAAAACCCCAAGTTGAGCAGGGTTCCAGTTGGCAGAATTGAATTAATGAAACCATCATCTCCAGAGCCCTCATCTGAAGTAGCACTGTTTAAAAGGGGTGTTACAAGCAGCTGAATGGATTCATGGTGAAAAGGTCCATGTTCCATGACAAAAATCAACAAACTTCATTCCAAACATACTTGTCCATAACAAGTACATTTCAAATGTAGATTTGGGTTGAAAAACTCAATCTCTGGCCTCTCTCCAACAACAGGACTTGCACAGAGGAGCTTCTGGAGGCAGCCCCAGAACCTCCCTTCCCCTCAGCAGTACAAAAGGGACTACCAACCCCAGCGAGAGCAACAAGTCTTTTTTCCTGCCCAGTGCAAGAAGAAATATGTGAGACTGCACGAACGGCCTGTGGCCAAACTGCAGCACGAAAGAGGGGCTGGATGCCGGCCGGTGCTCAGCGCCCCGTTCGCACAACCTCAGCAGAAAGCACTGCGCGGTCAGAGTCACGTTGCTTTATTGGTTACTGAGCCACAATTCCGAGCAGTACTGCCTCGGAGCCACCTGGAGAAGCAGGTTCTTATCTCGTCTCCTAACATAATTGGTATGACACCACCTTCTATATGGATCACAAAAATACAAATGTCTCTGCTCACACCTGTAGCATCCCGGGGAAGCTTGTGCAGTTTCCGTTGACCCAGGCACCGTAACAGACAGATTCTCACCAGCTTAGCCATCTGCATCAATTCTGTGAGCTGTTGGGTGAGAACAGTAGAGCGATGTGAGCCGCTTCTGCTGGACAAGACACATCCTAGCTTGAAGTTGAACATCTCTAGCTCTAACTTAAACAGGATTTATATAAACCCGCCGCATGTGCATTAAAGTTTCACAAGTGGGATTTGTGCCTTAAATTGGGCCAGGGAGGTGGTCTAGAATTAGCAGGGATTTGTGCCCTTCGGCCAGGTCACCGTGCCTTCAGAAGTACCAGGGAGCCTTGCCGCTAGCAGCTCATCTCTGTTCCGCAAAACAACTCTGTTCTGGCGGCGCCGCTGCCCGGAGCGGGACAACCCTTTCCAGCTCCTGGGGGAGGAGGCAGGGCCGTCCTCGCTACTCACATTGCTTTGGTATCCTCAGAGCCTCGTTGTCCGCTGACATCACTTGGTGCAGGACGCCCCGGAATTGATAAAGCACTTTCAGATTCTTCTCCTCGCCCACGCAGGGGTCATAGAAACCTGGCAGCCCAGCCTGTAACCAGAGAAGGGCAGACTGAGCATCAGGGAACAGATTTTCACATATAAAAAGCTGTTCTTATATATATATATATACATATATATATATAAAGTGTTAAAAAAAAAGTTTTGATGCCCATGAAATGAGAACTTAAGGAATCATCTCCACTGTGGCAAGTTAAAAGTGCAGAGCAGTGTGGATCAGTGGTCAGGAAGGTTCCTGGTGCACAGCTCCAAAAACAGACGCTGTGCACGCAACGAACACAGGCACTTTCTCTGGAAATACCCATCAGAACAGAAGTTCTTTGAGGTTGCTAACGTTTGCTACAGAAATGGTTTCAGTAAATCGATGCTGTGGACTCACCAGCTTTGAGCGTGCAGGAGAAACCCCTGATTCCGCTCCACATCTTCGAGCCCCCGGGCCTGGCCTGTGCCCTAAGAGCCACCTACCTTGGAGGCCTCCGTGAGGATGAGCTTCGAGTCCTTCACCAAGCACTGCAGGGGCACCGTCACGTCTATTACTTTGACCTTCTCGTTCTTCCTGCTGTTGTCATTAACAAACTTCCCATACCAGGCATTCACTACAATCAAACCTGCATTTCACGAGAAATCACAAATTGACATAAGGCTTCCCAGAGCCACACAGGCAAATACTGATGAACAGATCAACTTACTGCCCTCCTCATCCCAACGTTTTTTTTTGCCTTCAATGATAATTCTTAAGGAAAATAGAAGGGAAAGTTTCTACCCTAACATGTGATCTCTCACAACATCAAATCAAACAAGGATGGGAACCTTCTGCTCCCCATTCTGAGCCCATAAATGCCCAGACAGATGAACATTTATGCTTCAGTGTTTGTTAACAATCCTCAGCACCAGCACGGAATGACATGACTTGGATGCCCCACACATTTAAGTGGCAGTCCAGGTGGAGGTGACGGTTCACTTTGGAGTGATCTCTTAGAAACTGCTAGCAAATTTGCCGGATTTTGCATTTCCTATTGCAGTCCAGTCCATCAACCACCCAACCTCTCGGTTGCCCCATCCCTCTTTCCAAACACGGAGAACAATGAAGTGGCACAATCTTTACCCATTCTGGCTTCCTCTGCCTCAATTATCCTCCGGACAGACTCCTGCATTAACCGGACCTATCACAACACAAGAGGCAAAGCAAAATCAAGCAGTGACAGACACTGTGCCCCAAGTAGACAAGTTGAGAATGAAGGCTGCTTCCTTGAGCTAAGGATGCTTAAAGCAGAGAATGTTTTGGGCGCCACGTTGGCAGACCAGAGCCTGTCTCAAAAGCCATCTCAACACGAGCACAGAACAAATCACGAGGGAATCAATGCAGCAAATGGCACAGCTATGCAGTGTCAGAGCATGCAGCAGTGGGGCCGAAGTCTCTCATAACTCAAAGTCTATCATATAGTAATACAAAAAAGCAGTCAAGAGGTGGGAGACTTACCGCAGCTTCTGCTTCCTGCTTCTTCTGAAGGATGTCGCTGGCAGTGCTCTCCCTCTGCTTCTCCAGCTCTCTGGCATACAGAATCAACATCACATCAGCTCCACACAGGGGCTGGAAGTCTCTGCTCGCCCACCCCAGCCGCAGGCTCACGCCAGCGAGCCTCCCACCTTCCCAGATCTTCCTGAAGCCCCCAGAACTTAGCAATACTGACAGCAGACTACAGCACAGTGCCTCCTGCCGACACCCCAGCCTCAGCACCGACTCCCACAAGCTTCTCGGCTCTGTATTTTAAACGGCCCTGCTAACTCACCGCTCCTTTTGTGCCCTGAGGTAAGGTTTGATGATCAGCCTGTGCATGGCAAAGTAAATAACTAGGGGTCCCACGGTGGCATAAAATACAGCACTGGGCAGCAGCTGATCTGTTAGGTGGACAGGGAAGAAGTAGGTCTGGCTCGCTCTGTTCAACCTGGGACAAAAAAAGAAGAGAGAGATCGATCAGAGGAAACAGTTTCACGTGCCCCCTAGTAGTAGCAAAAAGAAGTGCTGGACCAGAGAGACGAACAGCGAGCTTGCCCAGGTGGGAAACGATACAGCCGGGACAGCGGCCCGCAGGCAGGGCCGCCCTCCAGAAACACTTGTGTAAGTCAGAGTCTCCTGTCACCAGCAGAAGGTGGCTCTTCTAAGGCTTCTGTTGGTCTTGGGAGAATTGTTTGGACATAAATCTCACCAGGGAATTGATGATGAAGTTGATCATCAGCATCATCAACCAGAGAACAGCATTTGCTTACAGGGAAGGACTACGTACGAAATCCCTGCATGTGCCTTCAAGGAGGGAGTGCATTAATATTTGCTCCCGTTTACAGTAACATTTATTCTAGAAAACATTAGTCTTTCTGGGACTGGTATCTTCATGTCTTGAGTTTCTACAGCCCTGGCGTGCCCTCTAGTGGCAACGTTTTAAAATGCACTACAGAATATTAACCCTTGGCAGCTCTGTACCTCTCTGTGAAAACTGCATCATATGAACAGCATACCCATTTCTTCAGCTAACAGCAATAATCTAATTTAATTCAAACATATGTACGCACAATGTCACAAGAAATGGAATGCAATTAAGCACACGTCAAAATGTATTTTCAGCAACCTTCTATCCACTTACTATAAGGTTCAAAACTTCCTTTAAATTGTATTTTCAGAATATTCCACACTCTGGAAATGAAAGCGGTGTGCAGGCTCAGAGTAAAACCAGCAGAAGGCACATGGTGCTTCACACAGCCACCACTCGTATACAAAGAGAGGGCAGCTGCAAGCTGTTATAGTGATTTATCAATATAGCGATATATCAGTATCAGTGTTACCCTAAGACCGTGGCTTTCCCACCCGAATACTGGAAACAGACTAACGCAGATTATGGTCAGTCTCGGCAAACTGCAGTTACAAACTTGAACTGACTTGATTTTCAAGGACACTCCTTGGGGAACACCAACGCTGACGGTGGCTCCCAGGATGCTGTGTCTGGAAATCTTCCTCTCTGCGCCATACTCCACTATGGTCCCAAAGAAACCTGCCCTAGAATGACAGAGCCAAAACCAAGTAAGACCAGGGAAGACTCCTGAATTTCTCTTCACTGCAAATCAAAGATAACAGAAATATTTGGCTAGAAGCAGCAGGCCTCTGAGAGCAGAAAATGGTATGCTCTTTGGGCACAAACAATGTCATTATCCCCTTGCAGACTTACTTGAGAGAACCCTTCACTCGTGTCTGATCCTCATCCTGAAACTTATGCTGGTAACTGACCATCATGAAAGAATGGGGGATTCCCAGCTGAAATACGAAAGGCACAAGTTTAGGAAAATTCATCCTCGGCCAGAGCTGAACATTTTCCCAAGACTTTCACCTCCTTCAAGTGACACAGAATATACTGATTACTAAAGCAATACTGGTAAGTGTACCAATCCAGGTTACCAAAGCTAGATGTTCACGGAGACAGTATGAACTGTTCCTGTATCCTCTTGAGCCTCAAATCACCAAAGAATGGCTGGGAAGGGAAAGCTGGGGTATTCCCTCACCTCAGGTGCTATTACTGTCCCCTGCATACGGCAAGAAGGCTCTCACCTGTAACGCCACTGTGAAATGGCTGGTTTTTGTATCCCGAACAATACTAGTGTTCATGGCTGACTGGATGCCCCAGCGCCACTGCAGGTAGCCCATCGTGTTCTTGTCGAGGTTGCGGGCTAGAACCGTGGTGAGGCCCGGACGGATGCCCCGGGATGAGAACTGCAGAGCACAGTTTGTAGTGACGAAACTAGGAGAAACGGAGAGAGCCTCCTCAGCGGTGCAGCACGGAGGCCCCAGCCAGCCGCAGATGCTCACCTGCCCTGCGGCCTTGGTGGGCATGAAATAAGAGGTATTTGCTGGAAGCAAATCTGGAAGCGTGTGCAATTAAAATAGAGCACACACACACATGCAGGAAGAACAAAAGCATTCTGACCAGAACTGAAGCATTATGTCAGAGCTAAAGAAGAAATAACTTTTCTTCTTTTCCTCCCCTCTCACAAGAATTTCCAGAATTAACAGGAAAAACAGTTCGGCTGTTTGGTTCACTAGTGTGGAGTATTAACTATTAGATCATTTTTATAATATTTACCATCTTGGTGTAAGATTACGGAATATCTTCAGACCAAAGAGAGGTCCCTGAAGGTCTCCTGCTCCAAATTCCATCTGTTCAAATTCACCAAAGGAAAAACAGAATGGGGGTAATTTGGCACTAGTATTTATTACAATGTTTGTTTAGGTATCACTATATAAATAATGCAAGAGCTCTTTAGCAGGTCATCTTACAAAGCAGGGCAGTATCACTAATCCCATTTTCTGAAAGTGGAGCACTGAGAGGTGAAACAAAGCTAAGGCCCCCCTTAAGAACATTAAGACTGGCTAACTACTGCAAGCAGCCCGAAGTGGACTGGATATACAAAATGAGTAGTGGTCGACGCTCTCACCTCTCCCCATCCCTTGGCAGACGTCACCCGCCTAAGCGCGAGGTTAATCGAGCCGCCTCCGTTGCCGTTCTGGGTGGAGAGGTTCCCGGACAGTATTGCTGTGTCTGTGGCGGTCAGCGGGGCCTGCAGAACGACCACATCGTTACCAACCACGGTAATCAATCCGGCCGAGGACTGCAGAAGCTGTAGGCAGGTAACGCCCCGGGCGATGGCTTGTCATCAGTAAACCTGGTGTCTGAACCAGACACGGCCACACAGCTTCCTTTCCGGCTGCTTCGCCCCGTGGGGCCCCGCGGGCTCGGCCCGGCTCCGCACCGGCGCGCGCTCGCCCCTCACCTCGATGGACTGCGATATCTGCATTTTATTTATTTCAATCTGGGGAAAGCTGCTCCCTGGCACATCCTCGTATTCCTCATCATAGCGATCAAAGAGGTCGGTTGCATCTATTCCAACGCTGATTGTTCCCTAAAAAGCAACAAGTGGAATTGCATCCAGGCATCCATGTAAGCCAAATGGCTAGGGCATCCTTACGTATAGGTTGGAGTTTAAACCGTAGCTTTTCTTCTTGTTGTTTTACAATTACCTTGTTCTATTCTGAACTGCATTTCTTACACATTCAAGGGACATATATATAGAAATGAATGATTACAAAAGTCTAAAATAGCTATACAAGTCAAAGCAAAATGGATAAAAACTTAGCATTGCATCCCAGGTGAAAAACTAAGAGGTATTTTTTCTACTGTTATTCAGAGCAGAAGTAGGTAGAACATTTTCATACACAAGGGTTCTTCTCCTCCCATAACTAAATTTAACTGGGCTCTGCCACTGCTTTAAAGATTTTAGAAGTCAATCCTCTCCAAGTTACTTGGCCAAACAGCCTCTAAACGCTTCCTTCTTATGAATCATCTGAAACAACATAGTTTTGAGCCGCATCATTCACTTACCATTTACCTTATTAGTCAAACATCTCCTTGTCTTTTCCCTGGTTTACATCTTATAAATCAGAAGAAAAGCTTGACAAGGATAGACGTTTACCAAGTGGTAAACATTTCCTTTCTCAAACAACTGAAATAATGCCTAAAGCTTATTCCTAGGCAAAGAGAAAAAAAATAGGCCAGAGATAAATAGTCTGGCTACATGCTGCTGTGTTCATTCAGACTAACTGCAAGAGTGGGTTTATTTGAAAAGGGCATGATGAGACTCTTCTCTGAGTCACACAGCTTCAACAGACTTTGGAAAACTCCCTACAGCTCTGTTACCCAGCACTCCAGCTCATGTGAAATACACCACTAGGAACAAAATGCCTCCATGCACGAGCACAGAATTAACCCTGGAAGACGGGCTGTGGGAATGAAACTCTGTAGCCGGTACAAAGGCACAGACATTGTAATCGTAAATGGAATAAATTGTTATTTCAATCCGAGTGAGCATTTTTTCTATGTTCACTGCATTCTAATAAAACCCAAACCCCAACCATAAGAAGAATTGCAGAGTTTGACAGGACTCACAATCTATTTCAAAGCCTTGGCCTGATTTGGCTCCAAATGTTTATTTGTTGTGGATATTCCTCATACGTTCTTAAAAATGCTTATTTTCCGCGCTGTTCCTTGAAACAGGGCCCAAGCGGCCGAGGAGCAGGCGAGGCTGCCAGGAGCCCTGGCGCCGGCAGCGCCGCCGCTCCGGGACGTCCGTCCTGCTGCCCGTGCGGCTCCGTGCGGGGAGGCTGGAGCGAGCAGCCGGCAGGGGCTCCCGCAGCCCCGGCAAACAGGGAAATTGGAATAAGAACACAGGCACCTGCTCAGGAAGAGCTGCAAGATCCCTTCGGGGAAAGCAGCCTCGCAGCCCCCTCCCTCTGCGCGGTCTCCCCAACTGCCCAGGACAACTTCTGCTCAGCCGCCCGTCGCCGCGGAGCGGATTCTGCAAAGACATCTTGCTCCTGCCAAGCAGGTGAAGTCACCCTCCGAAACCTACAGGTCCTGGCAAGGAAACTGGCTCCATCCCAAGCACAGGAAAGGCAGCAGATGGTAATGTTAAAAATACTCCCAGAGAACAACAGCACCCCTATGGCACCGGATAGCAGGGGAGCCCGCGGCTGCTCCCAGCTCCCTGCCAGCCACCTGCTCCGGCTATCGGGAAAGCAAGAGCCCTCGCTAAGGCAGGAGCAGCGGGAAAACCTGTGCAGGCTGCCTTCGGAAGCGGCCCTTGCAACACGGCAAGCACGCTGGCTGACAGTGCCGCACAACAGAACCACTACCCGAAATTCTTTTCTTTAAGAACACCTCAACTTACTGATCCTCGGAATAAAGAGTCTCTCCATCACCGGGAGCACGAGGAGGATGCCCAAGGAGCCCGTTAAAACCAAACGAGACTAAAATGCCACTGCCTCCTGCAGGAGAGGGTATTACAAATGGCAAAGCACCACGAGGCACGCGCTGTCCTGCGGCAGCAACTGTTTATGTAGTGACCGGGGAAGAAATCAGGGAAACAACTTAAAAAGAAATAAGTAAAATTGCCCGTAGAGTCAAGAGGACAGATGGCAGAAAACCCATGAATCACTCTTGCTACAAACGTTAGGATGGCTCCCATTTCAGACTTTAGGAAGCACTCATAGACAGAAAAAGACTGAGATAATAAGTTAAAAGTTTGTCCACACTGTAGGCATAAAAAAAAGAAAAAAAAAAGCAACAACAACAAAAACCTCATCTCAGGATAAGTTATTTCTGCAAAAATATCTGCAAGGAAGTCTCACACATCTGTTGCTATTGCTAATTATTGCAAAGGAAATTGCTTTTTTCATACAAGGCTTATGTGTCTATTTTTCAACTTCGTTCTAATGTAAAATTCCATCAGTGATATTTTCCTTAAAAAATGGATTTAATTTAAATAATTTCACACGGAATGTACCAAACAATTAATTTTTTTCTAGTATAAACTTTCCTGTAAAGTATAATCTGTTTTTGGGAATCACACCCACTAAATTGTGAAGATAGCCACTTCTATAAGCAGAGGCAGCAAGAGAGACAATCTGTGCAACAGCTGGTTGTAAAAGAAGACCAGGAGGCAATCAAACACTTAGAATTACGTTATCATATAATCGATCTGTAAAGGTGTTTGACCCACCTGGTGCTTTGTCTAGTATTTGGTAGCTTTTGAATTAAGGCAGAACCAAATGAAAGTTGCCTGGACTCATGAACCTGCCTGCGGAGACAAATCTACCAGCAGCCGACTTGCAGAGCAGCAGATGAAGCATTCAGTGAGCAAAAGGCAGGACAGGTTTTGTTCCGTTTGAATTAACTGGGATCTTTCCAAGCTCTGTGGCAATTCTAGGTAACCCATGGAAAATACAGGTCTCTCAAAAAGGCCAGGAGCCCTGGTTTAAAGGGGAATTAAGAAACATACCTGTGAATAATCTACTCCCTGGTCTTTTTTTTTTTTTCTCCCCCTTACCATTTCCTTTTGGGAAGGTGACATCTGCAAGCGGTACAAGTTTAGGCCTCGAGGGACCTGTATTTCTTAAATCATGACCTTCCACAACAGGAAAACAGTAGGGTTTAATTTCTGGAGCAGGAAGCAAGTTTTCTCAAATCAAATAATCAACTTTCCAACCCTTCTGCATATCTTTAAAAGCAAAAACCAAAACTTACAAAGCAAACAACAGATCTGATTCTAAACTTGCCAAATTGCCTACATCTGGTTATTGCTCAACATTTCTGGTTAGAAATACTTTATTTTGCTGGAACCATTTTAGAGAACTAACAAAATGTTGGAAATTTTAAAGTAACTTGTGTTCTGGTATGAAATGATCACAGCTGTGCTACTTAATTCCACAGGAACACTGCCTAGAGAGACATTTCCATAGACTGCCAATAAGCAATTGCTGTAAACACCCAGATGGCTAATTTTATCACAGGACACAGAGGCTGAGGCTTACAATGCAGCTTCACTTTTTACTGCTTATAACCACAGCAAGACATCCAGATAAAATGTCAAATTCCTAAAGTCGCTGAGAAGCAGTACACGGAGGTAACCATGCCTACACCCCTCTCCCAAAAGATCCATCTGCCCAAATCACCCTATCTCCAGCAGAGACATTGCAGCTTGCTCTGTTTTATGGCATCCAGAAATCCCTTCTTGCCCAGAATAACGCCGTGAGCAGATCAAAAAGACAGTTTAAAAAGAGCAAACGGGATCACTTTGAAGTCATTGGGTTGACAATCCTCCCGCCTGATGCCGTTTCACTCCTGTACCCTTTTTACCTCAGTTCCTAGTCACAGCTTATTTTTCTCCATAATCTTGTCTGAAGTAATCTCAAGGGATGGTGAAATCTTCTGAAAACTTTCATGAATCCACTACTCAGTGGTAAATAACAAACATACCTGATTACTCAGAAACCTGCCTACAAATACATGGTTGCTTTAAGAGGAGTTGGAGAAAAAAGAAGCATCACACACAAGTTAAGGACACTTTATCTGGACTTAAGATTTCATTTTTCCAATATGTGCTTAAAACAGAAATTAAGATTTTGGAGTAGAATGGGAGAAAGGATAGGCTGCATCCATTCGAACACTGGAATTGGGGTAACAAAGGTCTCCACAAACCAAACTCATTCAGTAAACAGAAAGGCTTAATCAGAAGATGGGCGCAGAAAGGCAAGTGTACCCTTGAGGACAAATGTCACAGCCACATAGTGTTCCACACATTGGATATAATTAGCAGGCTTCTGTATCTCAGAAGCTATTTCTGTGATTATTTTTATTTCACTTCCCACTAACAAGACAGTTAACATGAAAAAAAAAAGGACCCAAAAAAATAAAGTATATATTGTAAAGCCATTTTTGTCCCATGTGGAGGAGCAGAGCACAAACTATTACTCAGCAGTGCAGGAAATCTCAGCATTCGCAGAACAGCGTACGACTGCAGCATGCGACTGCTCAGTGCTGCAAGGACAAGGAGAGCTGCAGCCAGAGAGGCGCGGAAGGGTGAACGCTCCTCACCGACAGCTCAGACTTTTCCTAATACAGCCTCAACCATAACTGTTCCCACACATCTGTCAGCTTAGAAGATTCACCATTACAAAACGTTTCTATTCTGCACAAAAAAAAAAGTCTTCCAGCACACATTCTAAAAAATAGTTTGAGATATTTTAAGCAGCTCTCCCTTACACCTACTTCAGGTAGACTAAAGTGCAAATACATCGGGGACTGTAGATCCAACTCTTGCATACTGTTGTTCACTGCATGGCAAATGAGTTTTGTGATTTAAGAAGCTTTCAAACCTTACTCAGCGGTAATCCTGACAAAACCTTGCTTTGCCTAGCGTGTTTATCAAGCCAAGAGCCTGGCAAGGCCATTAGCATCCTGAGTTATTGGAGTATTCTAGGCACAGCAGGTAAAAGAGACAGCAGCGGTCGCTCATCGCTTCCACCTCTCCCCCGGCAGCGCCAGGGGGGCATCTTCCTCGCCGCTATTGATCATCTTTGAGCAGCTGAGATGCAGCTGGAGGCGAGTCATTTAGGGCCAGTTTATGGCTGCTCAGACAGAGAGGAGAACGAGGCGCTCGGTAACGACGCTCACTGTGCGAGTGCCACGACACGTCCTTAAAGCTGGCACCAGCTGGGAGGCTGGCAAGATCCCAGTGCTGCTCAGTCGTTTTGCTCTCTGTGCTCCAACCACAAGACTTGCTACCCAGTGGTCAAGTATCTGCTTTGTCGTTTTGATTGGTTTGAGGATATGCTTGAGTTTATATCTGCGTTACTGTGTCAATACTGCGGTGCAGAAGGGAAGTCTTGTTCTTTGGACTATTTAAAGGGATTCATAAAAGGTTCCACATTAGGAATGTGTTCTTAAAGATGCTTAGAACTGTTTTCCTTTTTTGTTTGCTTGTTTCCACATGTTTCAACAGAACAAAGAAGCTGCATATTCTATAGACGAGTGCAGTTCAAAGAATTAGCTATTTTTCCTCATATTTTTCACATAAATTTCTTATTTGGGAGTGGATGCCTGAGGGGTTATTTACCATGGTACCTCATTTACCTTTATCTCACAACTTTTTGTATTCTTAACACTTCAAGGATTCCTGTTGGAGATGGGCATGAAGTCTCTGCTTACCTTTGGATTAGTTCGCTGCTGCAGTCGTCTCTCTTCCCTCTCTCTCTGCAAACGCTCAAATTCTTCTCTGATTTCAGCTGGAGTTCTCTTCCTTTCCACAACCTACTCAAAAATAAATCGAAAACGAAACATTATCACAAACAGGATGCTACTGCAGGGATCTGGTCGCTGCAGTTTGGCGCAACAAGAATTTCAGATAAAGGTGGATTTGATCCATTCCACAGACTATAAGGTTTCTCTCACCTCCCAACCTTCCATTTCCAGTCCTCTTCTCCCGTATATGTCATAAATGGCCCTGGTCTGTGGATCACTGAGCACTACAAATTAAAATCAAGAGAGAGGAGAGAATTCAGTTCTTGGTCTTCTCCAATTTCACTTGCAATTCAAGCACAACCCTGGAAACATGAAACTTGGCTCTCCATATCCACCCATTTTCAGGCCGCCATCCCACAACACCCGTTCCCACGAATTTAAGAGTCCCGCTCACCCTCATACGCTTGGTGCACGAGGTTAAAGAGCCGCTCGGCCTGCGCTTTGAGCTCGGGGTCTCGGTGCTTGTCGGGGTGGTAGAGCATGCACAGCCGGCGGTAGGCGCCTTTCAGCTCTTCCTGCGAGGCCTGCGAACAGCAACAGAGATGACTCCAAACACAGTCAAAGCTCATAAGAAAAAAAAAAAAAAGACCATTATCAAGACCCTCTCTAACCAGAAGTCAAACAGTCTTCTTCCTGAGACAAAATGAAGGCACCTCTGTTTTGCTGTGGAATACACTTTCAACGTGCATTATGAGTATGTTCACTTATGCATGCCAGTATTTTCCCTGCTATGTATCAGATGACAAAGGACAGCAACAGCTCATCAGTCTGTGCCTTAACGGAAACAAGTTTAGTAAAAAATACATGGAGTTTCTATTCATATATATTATATTTATTAGACAACTAGCATCTCCTCCATTCAATGCAAGAGAGCAAGGAAAAACTAAAGTGACTGAATGAATAAAGGTTCTAATCCAAAGATTTACATCAAAACAAGCGCAGCCGTCACAGGTACTGCTGGCCCCAAGCACCTGCGATCACCCTCCTCTTGCAGCCGGGGTTAGAAAGTACAGAGACCCGAGACAAGCGAGCGACAAAGGGGCAGGAAGCTTTTACAACTACAGATCCCATTTACTCGTAATGATCTTCGAGGACGGAAGTTTCCGCAGCAGTTTTCCTCGGAAACAAAGGCAGTAGCAGGTCACTTCCTAAAGCAATACCTTTCTCCAGCTTGTGATAGTGAGCGAGCTGTGGACTTTGGATTGAAGAAACCCATTCACTTGTGTCTATAAGACAGGGGCTCGTTTGTTTTTGAGGTGAGCTTAGCATGAGTGTTTTTCCTCCACCTTTACTGTTTCATATTAACGTTCCTCAACGATACAGCAAAAGGGAACCTGCTGGTCCCCAGAAAGTAAAGATAACTACAGACCAGCTTTTCCCCCACTCCTTTTTTTTAATTATCCTGTGCTTTCTTAGACATGGAATTTAAAGTAGACGAGAAGGTAGAACATATAGCTCTAAAACTATGTTCTTTAATCTCCTTAATGATAAATAGTTTAATGTGCTATTGATTAAGTAATTGAAACAAGTACTTCCATTTTTCATAAACAGCAGGCTCAGTAAAATGCTAGCCTGGCCCCTTCACCATCACCAATAGCTTCACCATTGATCCGGTATTCCACAAGCAATAACCTCTCAGGAACCACTACAGAAATCCTGACATCACTCCACGTAGCAGCAAAACGTGTAAAACTCAGTAGCTCCGACTGGAAGTTACGTTCCCATTGGTGACTTTCCAGACAACATTAAAAAGCGGCTGCATCTGCAATGGCTATCTCAGCCGCACAATTGGGTATTCACCTGGCTGAAGCCCAGGGAAGACTGAGCGTGTCCATGCACCAGAACGCTGCTGCTCGGCCGGTCCGCCCGCCCGCCGGCGCTGCGGGTGCCGCCGTTGTTGGTATCTCCGGGCACCCCTCCCGCTGCACCGCGGCGCTGCACCGCGACGGGGGATCCCCTCGTGCCGGCAGCCCCCGCCGCGGGTGTCCGGCGCCGCGAGGGGCCTGAGCGAGTGCGCGGGGCGCGCGGCCCCCACCGCCATCTCCCGGCGCGACG
>JAUBNY010000016.1:185943-196022 GCA_032275445.1 Crypturellus soui | reverse complement strand
GGAACCGAATCCCTGAGTGGTTTGTAAATGAGGGCCGTGTTACAGCAGCGCCCAGCAGTGCTGCTGTATTTCAGGTGCTGTCGGGGTTTCTATTATAAGCCTCCTTTTTCACAGCTTTATGGCTCGGCCATAAAAATTCATTGTGTGCTGGAAACCAGAGTGTAGCAAGTGCATCTCGGGCCGCTGCAGGGTTTGTTTGCGTGCACCTTCTGAAGGCAGAACGAGGAGCGCTTTGCGCCTGCGGTTACTCCCCTAGGTCTGTGGAATGACACTGCACCACGTAACCTGGCCGATCGCAGAGCTGGTATTTGTGATATTTGTGATATTTGTGCTACCAAAGGTCCTCGTGCACCGACTTTGCAGCTGGGTGCTGCGCAGCGCCGCGCCACAGCCACCCAGCGGTTTCCTGCAATTCTCTCGAATTAATGACCAAAAATGTCAAATGTGTCCACAGCTAATTATTCATTAGATGCATAATTAGTGTTGGATGATCATGACATTTTAATGTTATTAATTTTTATAGTCTAATAGGAATCAAATTAGTCTGTGAACACAGGCCGCCAGTTTGCGCCCGCTCCGGCGGCGCCGGTTGCTGGGCGAAGCGGCTCCCCCGGCTCCGGCGGAGGCGACGTCGGCGCCGGCGCCCGGCCAGAGCGCGGCCCCGCGAGAGCCGCTGCCCGCAGCCGCCTCTGCCACGGCGCGTTCACTCTGGAGCAGAATGACACCGTGCCCATTGCTCGGCCTCCTTTCCGAAGCAAAACGCTGCCACCAGAATTTGTAGGCGCTTGGCCAGGTAGACAGTCGTGGCCCCTACATAGCACGCTTGGCTGTCTCCGCTAAAGCAGCAGTGAGCTTGGACAGAGCAGACCCAATGCCCGTCAAGGCCCTGGCAGGCTCCGGGCCCTGATGTCTTTCCCACACCAAGAGCAGATGCAGGTTGTTGCGCAGCAGCCGCCGGGGGACACGGCCCCTGAAACAGGGCCTGCAAATAGCCAGCCCAAATCCAATTTGTAGCCAAGAAGAATAAATTGGAACTGATAGTTATTCAATTAATGGCACAGACAGCAAGGTGAGGTCTCCTCTCAAAATAGCAGAATAAGGTTTCTTGCCAGGGAAGTTGGGGAAAACAGGGCGCGACACCAAGTTTTCAATCCAATTCAGCCATTAATCATCCAAGCAGCAGGAGGGAGATGTGATTATTATGGAGATGCTCAGCACAGCGGGTCCCGTGAGGGCCCTGGTGGATCCCGCGCGGTCGGGGCCGAGTCCGCAGCTCCGCGTGGCCTGGAGCGTTTCCCAGACAGGGCCGCGCGCTGATCCCGTTTGTGGCCCCAGCGCTCCCGTCTCCGGGGCTCCTGGCTCAGCGGCCGCGGATGCGGTTTGTGCGTGGAGCTGCCCCGACTGGAAGCCCTTCCTCGCGGTGGAGCTGGGGGTGTTTTGGGCTACGTGCTGCCCTCGGGAACGTGCAGTGTGTTGTGCGGAAGGGCGTCGTGACAGCTCTGGAGGAGGCGCCGGGGCTCTGGGAGCTCGTGCGCGCGCAGGGCCGCGGCGCGGGGTAGGGGTTTGGCCGCGGCGCCCACCCTGCAGCGGCCCCCGTTGGGGTAGTCTGCATGGCGATGGGGCGGCCGCTGCTCCTCCGCCACGAGCAGCCTCACAAATACAAAGAGGCTTCCTTTCTATCAAAAGAAAAAGTTCTTGCTATGCAAATGGCCTCCATAATAATAATATTATTATCAGCGTAGCCTCAGGCTTGCATGAGCTGCATGGGAGAGAGGCTGAGTTTACGGTTTTCAGCAGAATCATTTTAAGCTTTATCAGTTCAGTACAGAAGTAGGAAAGGGAGACTCCTTCTGCCTGGAGTAATGGGGCCTCTGGTTGCACTGGCGGGGAGGCCGAAGGAACCGTCTGTCTGGAGAGCACGAGCGCCGTGGCCGGTGCTGCGCTGCCCACGCAGCGGCCGGCGCTCACGGCTCCGCTGCTGCTGCTGCTTTGCACGGGCCGTGTTGCACGCAAGCGAGACTGGAGAGAGACTGGAGGAGAACCAAACCGCGGTGCTGTCTCGCTGCAGCAGCGTCTCGGGCTATCCCGGACACCCGGCATCCCTTCCCCTTGCTGTGCGCCGGCCTTTCCCGCGCTCCGGGCTTCCCGGGTGTCCTGGCGGCAGTGCGCGTGACTGCAGAGTGGGAATGGGCTCGTCTCCACGCCGCTTCCTCCGAGGTCAGCGTGCCTTGTAAAACACAGAGCTTGGCATTCTGCTCCACCAAAATCCACGCAGTTCCCCTGCAAAGCAAGCCACTTACATAAGCTACAGGGAAAATGAGCAAGATGCACGCGTCTGTCTAGCCCCGCTGTCAAGCTGACAGGATCCGTGTCCTCCCAGTAGCTGCCCGCGCTGTCTCGAGGCGGCAGGGATGAGTATTTCTCGGTGGCGGGTGATATTGATGAGTCTTTCGCCTCGCCCTGGCTGGGTTCCCGTAAAGCCCTCGGCAGCGCCAGGTGCTCCCTGTTTAATATTGCACTGACGGTGCCTTCCTGCTGACAGAACCTCTGCGGTTCTCGATACCGGCCCGTCTGCGCTCAGCAGCCGCGGAGCCGTCTCCTGCCGCTGGCCGCGGCATCGCGCAGCACACGGAGAAGGTGCAGGCGGCCAGAACGATGGGTTTCCGTTTCGCCCCCGCAGGCCCTAGGCAGACGGCCGTGGTCCGCGGCTGGGCGCTGCGGTGCGGAGCGGGGAGGTGCAGCGCAGTCCTCGTGAGGCGTGAGCGCGGGGACGTGGCGGTGTCGTGTGTGTCCAGCTGAGTCCTTAAAGAGACGAAGGAAGAAGTGTCGGTGCCCGGAGCCGCCGCCGCCGCGTCCCGCGCGTCAGGAGCGCAGCCCTGCGCACAGGCGGCCGCGAGCCCCGCTCCGCGACCCCAAACGGGGACTTTTCAGCCCAAGAGACCAGGCCGCCGGGCGGATCGCACCGCTCGCTCGCGAAGGGAAAGCGCGTCGGTTCGTCGTGGTGTTTAACACAGCAGCTGAACCTTCCGTTAAGATTCATTATTGTAGCGCGAGCAAGAAAATGACACTGATCTAAACACCCCTGACGGGGCAGAGCTGTGCAGGCGGAGCAGTCGCAGCTCGGGATCCGACCTGCAACACGAAGCACCTCCCTGCTCGCGGTTTGTCTTGCTTGTGGGACCAATATAAACAAATCCACATTTGCAAGTTAGATGGATCTTTGGAACGTGTTATCGATGCCGAGGAACGAGGATGCGGGCCCTAGACGATGCCTAATGAAGCTGACTCGACACAGGCTGTTCCCGCTGAAGGGTGCCAGGTTTCAGCGCACAAAGATTGATGCTCGTTTCATCCCTTAATTATCCCGTGGCTTATGCGCTCTTTATAGATTACTTGCCTAGGCACAAAACTTAGGGCACCACAATAAGTAATTAATTGCTGGGGATTCACTGGCAGCTTTTAAAATAAGATCGTGCTCAAGTGACAGCGTGTGGCTGTACCTGCGCTTGCATCCTCTTGTGTCAGCTCCTCGATGATTTTTTTTCTGGCAGTAAATATTGGTAATCAGAAAATCTTTTTGAGTAGGGCTGTCCTGTGCACTGGCTTCTCTGAAGGTGGTTGCTTCTCCTCAGCTGTGGATTCCAACTGGCTCTACTACACGTAATTAAAATGCCCTTAGTTATGAGTCTGAGCACCGGGAACTGTCCGGTAATGCTCTGGCACAGACCTTTTTCCTCATTCCCGGGACATTCCCGGTGCAGGATGAGGTTTCCAGGCCTGGAAATGTGCAAAGCAGGTAAGAAAGGAGTGTATTAAAATTCTGCACATCCTTTAGTTTTCTTGCAGATTCTTTGACCTGCTACTTTTCTGTGTCCCTGTCAAACCAGCTTCTTGATACTCGGAATTTGCTATTGTGCCCTTCTTCATTTCCTTAGGAGAATTCTGAGTGGATGATGAAAATGATCAGTAATTTTAATGAGAAACCAGAATAAATGCAGGTGCTCCTGGACACTGAATATTTTATGTTCAGCCCTCCAATAACGAATAGGATGGATTAGGAGATGTTGGTTTGAGCGGGTGAACTGGTGGGGCCTGCAGGCCAGTTCAGGGGCTCGGAGAAGCGGGAGAAGGAGCCCTGCGGGATCCCCAGCTCCGTCCGCAGGCGCCGGAGCCCCGCGGGATCCGAGGAGGGAGCGCGCGGGCAGCGCTTCTCGCCGTCGGCACCTGCGCACGTAGCCGCGTCCCGTAGCAGCTCCGGCAGCGCTGCCGCGGGCGCGGGGGCTCAGCCGAGGGACTCGTGGAGCTGCGTCCTGCACGCAGGGCGCGGGTTCCCCGCTCCACCCTGCGCCCGGGTTTGCGCCTCCGCGGCTGCTCTGGGCGCTGCGCGTTCTGCGCGTGTGGGTTCACCCCGAGGGACCAAGAGTCGGCGCGCGGTGCCGTGCGGCGCTGAGCGCAGCGCTGCGGTCAGTGGGAAGAGCGTCCGCAAGCTGCCGGGGCTGCAGCAGGCCTCCCCGCAGCCCCCGTCCTCGCGGCTTGTTCCTGCCGTCTGGTTCCCTGCAAACTCGTGTGCGGTTGCAGAGAGAGGAGCTTCTCCGCGTTCACATTCTTCACTTTTGCTGCTCTAGCCATTTTTTAAGAAAGAAATACACTTTACACAGCTATTACTCAGCATACTTTATGGTATTGTGCCCTGGTTTGAATACATAAAGTTACTAAGCTGTTCAGTTCAGCACTTTGCTGCGCGGTTTGGAGGCATAACTCAGTTTGATGCGCGCGGGTAGCAGCGGATGGAGGAGCTGCCTCCGTTCGGGAAACGCAGCCGTTGCTGCTGCGGCCCCGGCTGCTCCGCGGCGCCGGCCGCTCTGCGCTGCCGCAGGAGCCGGGGCGAGGGCCGGCACCCGGGAAGCCGGCGGGGCCGGGACAGACCCTCAGCCCGAGCAGCACCAGGGAGAGGGGCGTCTCCGGGCCTGGTTCTTCGGGATGCGGTGGGAAAACTTGCCCGCCTCCTGGAGAAGAGGAGGGCCTGGTCTGGTGGGGTGTAGAGGATCTCGCCTGTGAGCAACGGGGCCGAACGCCCGACGACGCTGCTGGCAGGGTCCAAGCGTTGCCAGGGGCCGGCGGGAGCGCAGATTTCACGCCTTGCCCGGACTCCGCTGGCTCCTACTTTGGCTTTGGTGGAACGGGGCTCTTCCTGCAACAGCCCGGGGCACAGAGAGGCGCCCGTGTTGTTACCCGCTCTGTGCCGGGCGACACGAGTCGCGCGGCGAGGAGCAGGGCCGGGCGGACAGGCCGCGCTCGCGGGACGCTCTTCGAGCGCGCGCGGGGCCGTCTGCCGCAGGATCCTCGCGCTTGCACAGACCTGATCCTCCAGGAGGGAGCGCGAGGCTGCCCTGATTAAAATGTAATGAGGCTTGGTCTTGCGGAGGGCCCTTTAGTGTCGTTTCTGCGCTCATCAGCAAATAAACACCTCAGCAGCGAGGGGCCCCGTTGGCCTGGCCCGCGCGAGGGCCGTCTGCCGCAGCGGGGCCGGGAGCGGGGCCCTCCACTCTCAGGCAGCTGCTGGAGCAGGGGGTTCCTTTTGTTTGTTGTTTGCATACTTCAGCCCTTGGAATTGAATCTGTGCCCATTAAAACGAAATTAGCGCTGCCTGGAATTTTAAACAGGCTCTGGCAGAGCAGCCCATTAACTGTCTCCTCGCAGCCCTGGCGGCTCCCTGGCCTCTGGAGCGGGCGCGCGGCTGGCGTTGGAAACCCCGCGGAACGGGGGCTCCGTGGGGTGGCCGGGGCACCGACGCCAGCGCCCACGCGCTGCAGCCTGCGGAGCCGTTGGCGCTGGGGCCTCGTGCCCAAGCCCTGAGCAGCGTCCGGGCAGCGCGCAGGCGCCCGCGGGCTCCTCCTTCCCGTGCCGGCCCCTTCTTCCCGAGCCGGGACGCCCGGCAGGCTCCGGGGTTTCCAGGCGCAGGGCCCTGTCCCGGTGCGTGGGGCAGGGCTGGCCCCGTCCCGCCGCAGCGCTCGGGGAGGAGGGAGGGCTCCGGGCGCACACGGTGCGGGGCTGGTGCGGGGCGGGCGGCAGCCCAGCGTGCGGGACCCCCTCGCGGTGCCGGGGCTGCCCTGCGCCTTCGGCCTCGGCGTTGGGGTCTGCCGAGCGGCGGGGAAGAGGCAGGACCGCGGCGCAGGTGCGACCGTCGCCTTCAATCCGGCCAACGCTGCCCAAGTAGCTGCGAGGAACTACAAAGAGGAATGACGCTGGGCTTGATGCCTCCGCTGTGATAATGCTCCTTCAAAGGGGGCACATCTGCAAACATTGTTAATGACCTGCGGAGCGGCTCAGCGTTTAAGCTGAATTAAGGCGGAATGGGGTTTGTGCCTTCGGGTTTGGCTGAGCGCGGCATCGCGGTGTCCCCGCGCAGGGGGTGGCACCGAGCTCTGCGGCTGCGGGGAGCTCGGGAGGCCCCTGCAGGCAGGGAAAACCCTTCCTGGAGCTGCAGGAGCAGCGGCGTAGAGGCCCCGCGGGCGCTGCGGGCTGGTTTCTGCTTGCAGAGGGCACCAGGAGCACGTCCAGCCGCCTGTGCGTCATTCTGTAGCCACCCGAGTGCCCCGCGTGCCGCTGGCAGGCACGAGAATGTGACCCTCGAGCAGGCAGGACCAAGGCAGGATGAGGCTGATGCCTTGCGGCCGGACGGCAAAGCTTTATGTTGCAGGCAATAAAAATCCAGCACAGTAAATAACCTGGAGTGCACACGGCTGAGGAATAACTCACTACAAGACTGGTGTAAGAGCGAGCCTCCTTTCCTGTCAGCTCCAGGAGGACAACGAGTCCAAGAAGGAAAGAAAGATGCAGCTCTTGGTGGCAGAGAAAGCTGGGGACCAGCGCTGCGCGCGCTGCCGCTGCCCTCGGCTTGGCGCACGCCTGCGCGTGGGGCCGCGCTGCGGCAGGGGGGCTGCGCGGGTCACGCGGGATGAACCTCGCGGTGCTCTGGGGAGCGCCCCGTGTCCTCGGGCCGGGGTCTCCACCCGACGTACGCAGACGTCCTCATCCCAAGGCAGAAGCACCGCAGCGGCTCGCTTGCTCGCTCCCCAGAACAGGAGAACACGAGTAACTCTCGTAGCATTCGTAGCTGCGTGTAGGGAGCGAGTTCTTTGTTCTTAGAATTGCTAAGCAACTGCGGCCCTTTCTCACAGGGAGCAAATTGAAACACTGATTTATCTATTTGTTTTGCAACTAACGCCAGGGCTTCATTACCCCATTCCCTAGGGACGCACTCCCACATGCTCGGGCTGGAAATTAACACTTCCTACCGCAAAACAGGCACAGCTTTGTCTTCAGTATGAAGGACCCCAAGGCGCAGCGCGTTGCTGGCGTGGGTTTGCATGTAGCCATGGGCTGTTCAGGCGTGGAGAGCTCCCTTCGAGCGGCGTTAGGTGCTGGTTTCATGGGTCTCGTCCATGTCGTTTGAACCTGATGCACCATCCACTGGAGCGTGGTTTGTGCCGCGCATGTAGCTCGTCCTCAACTTAGTTGCTTAGAGACACACAGACAGTTGCAAGCACAAGGTCAAATTCAGCAGCAGCATAAACAGAAATTTGAAATGTGTATTGAGTGCAAGTGAGAAAGTGGAGTGACAGCTCCCGCGCTGGCACACAGCTGGGAGGAGTGGGCGAGTTAGAGCAGAGCAGAAACCTGCGCAAGAAGTGGCAGACGTTGTGCAGCCTTCCTGGGGAGAGCTGGTGTGCGCGGGCGCTAGGGGAGCCGCGCTGCCGGGGCCGCGCTCGTGAGCCGGCGAACGCTGGTGCTGTCTGTTTGCCGCCCTGCGCCGCGCGGTGTGTCGGGGCTGGTGCAGACACTCAAATCCCCTTGTGCGCCGGCACCGGCTTCGGGGACCTTGTCCGCCCGAGGGGCTTCTCGGAGCTCCTCAGCGGAGCGCGGAGCTCCCTGTGCGCACGTGCAGCTCCCTCTTCCCATCGGAGAAGAAGGACGGGCTGTTTTGCCTTAACGTTGACGCAGTTATCTATGTTTTAATCCCAGCTGAGAAGCCAGGGCAAAGAACGTGCATTAACACTGTGCGGATGCATTCTAGCTCACCACAGTAAAGCCTAGATTATTTTTAGTCTTCACTGTAAACCCATCCTAAAGTAGGTTAGTGGATCAGAGCAGATTTGCTCTATATTATTTATGGGTTGTTTTCTTCTGGTTCTTGCTGCCTGACTGGTTGCTGCTAAACAGGCCTCCATGTTTCAGCAGCCTTCCCTTCGCTGTCACTTAGAAACGTGCTATTTTTATCTGCAGGAATCCCGTCTCCCCAGCTCCCTTCTCTGCTCGAATCAGCACAGCGATGATGCTGGAACGGGTTTGTCGTGCGCCGTGCCGGGATCCGGCTGTGACCGAGCGGAGCCGCCGCTGCGGCGCGCGGGTAGGGCAGCCGCGAGGCCCCGCTCCGCGCGCGGGGCAGGAGCCTGGCGCCGTCCCGGTGCTGCCCTGCTCCTTGGCCAGGCCGGCCTGGTGCAGGGGAGGTTCCTGCCCCACAAGGACCGCTCTGCTCGGACGTGCGCTGTTCCCCTTTGAGCAGCAACGGGCCAGGGAAGGGGCAGCCCCGGCCGGTTGCTGCGGCCCCGGCGGGTTCCTGCGGCCCCGGCGGGTTCCTGCGGCCCCGGCCGGTTGCTGCAGCCCCGGCGGGTTCCTGCGGCCCCGGCGGGTTGCTGCGGCCCCGGCCGGTTGCTGTGGCTAACGCAGCATCCGTGACCACCACACTGTTTGTAGGAGCTCTGGTGGTTGCATGAGGCTGCTCCCTGGCACAAGCACCATAGGAGGAGAAGGGCCTTCACATCTGATTATCAAACACAGAGATAATACCTGCTCCTTAACATGACACTCAGCGGAGAGCCGGACTCTGGCTTCTGAAGCTCAGTGAGCGCTTCCTACAGTGCTTCAGCGTTAAACTGCACCTGAATCAAATGATTCAGCGTGGGGCAAATTTCTGCTGTTGGGCTAGAGCAGCTTCTCTTTAACGTTAGCTGTGCGTGATTCCCGAGCCGAATGCCCTTCAGAGTTACATAAGAGGTTCTTTTCTCCATTTTGGTTGTGTGTTTCTGAATTATGCATTGATCTTGCCAGGGTGAGTAGTGCCTCGCAGCTCCCCCCGTCCGACTCGCTGTTCCCCGCTCGGCGGTGGCCGTCCGTGTGCGCAGGCAGGGAGCGCGTTCCCTCGCGCTGCCCTCGGCCCGCGCCGGGCGCTCCCTCCCACTTTGGAGTTTGTTCGTGGGCGATGGGAATCACCGGGACAAAGTGTGTTTGGGTTCCGGACGGCAGCCGGATCCCCCTTGCCCGGGAGCCTGCGCTGAGGTGGAGCAGCCGCACGGGCCCTTGGCAGGAGACGAGCGAAACCGTCCTGGGGCCTGGAGAAACCTCCCCAAAAGGCAGCACGCGTGAACCCCTGCGTGGCAGTTGATCAGCTCCGTAAGTGTGGATTCCGGGTGACGAGAGGCCAGAAGGAGAACTGTTGTAATTCCAGGGACTGCGGGAAAACGGTGTCATCGACACTGTCCCGTTCATGTGGAGTCTGGTTGTGTTTGCTGAGGTGCAGCTCTGCAGGTGAAAAGCAGTTTTCCTTCGGTGACTCTTCAGTGTTGCGCAGTAAGAGACAGAAAGGAGGAATTCCCGCTCCTCCTGTCCGGGTGCGGTGCGTTAATGTTGGTTTCTTCCGTGAGACGAGCGGCTCTGCTGCTGGAGCTCTCCCCTCGCAGAGCAGCTCCGTGCCCCTCGGTGCTGATGGCAGCGTGTTCTAGAGCTGCAGCAATTTGTTCTGAAAGTTGATGTTACACTGGCATGACAAGGGAGGGATTCCTAATTTTAGCTTTTTCCCTTGCAATCTCCTTGTCTTATGTTGCCTGTTACATTTCCTCTACTATCTTTTAAATAATTCACTCCCAAGAAACCTGCTGGAGGTTCCTCTGCTTCAGTCTGCCTCTATCTTTAGTTTCATCTGCCAAGACGCCCTTATTTGATCTACCTGGGGTTTTTTGGCCATATGAGGCACTTTGATGTGCGGGTGGTCTGCAGTATTGCTGTTTCCAGCAGTCTTT
>JAUBNY010000016.1:135763-157848 GCA_032275445.1 Crypturellus soui | reverse complement strand
CGCTGCCGCTCCTTCCACCGCGCGCTCTGCTGTTCCGCGGACTCGCTTACAACTTCGTGCCGATTGTTCCCTGCTGAGGCGCGCGGCAGCCGCAGCCCTGTCGTTATGAGTCATCCGGAGCCCTGAGGCAGCGCCCAGCCCGGCCGCGGGGAGCGCGGGGAGCAGCGCTCCGCTCCCGCTCGCAGCCCCCCGGGCGCCTCCGGAGCCGCCGCGCGCAGGGCCCCGCCGCCGCCGGACGTCGCCGTGCGCTGCTCCCCTGGCAGGTAGATACCGCGCTGTGTCCGCGCCGGCGCAGGGCAGCGCCCGGTGCCCTCGGGGCTGCCGCTGGGCTCAGCCTCCCTCTGGAGGGCCGCTCGCGGGCGCGGGGCGCTGTGCGGCCCCATCCCGCTGTGCGGAGCTGCACGTGTGGGAGCGCCGAGGAGGAGCGGAGCGCGGGGCGCTGGGGCACATCCCGCTGTGCGGAGCTGCACGTGTGGAGCGCTGAGGACGAGCGGGGCGCTGGGTTCCCCTCCCGCCGTGTGGGCTGCGCGGCGCGGCCGGGGCTCCCTCCGCCAGAGCCTTTGCAGCCTCCCGGCTCAGCCCTCGCGTCCTGGACGTTGCCGGGTTCTTTCTGCCGGGCAGGGCCCAGCTCCCCTGGCCTGCGCCGTGCGCCGCGGGCTGGTGCGCGGTGCTGCTCGGAATCCGAGTCTGTCCCAGAGCCGGGGCAGTGCTGCCTGCTCTGCTCTCGGGGCAGGACTGCGCCCCTTTCCAAGCCGGCCCTGCCTCCCTCCCTCCCTCTCCACGTGCCCTGGCCGTGGGACTCGGTCCTGTTTCCATCTCCTCACCCGGCCTTGCTGCTCCCAACCTGCCAGGGTGACGTTACGGTGCGGGCCGAGGCTGCTGAAGGCACTTGTACCGCAGCAGGACGCACCCGGGGGAAAGGGCAGCCCTTTAGCCGTGTCTCCCCTCTCTAATTTCATAACGTAGCTGATACGGTGCACAGTGAGGTCGGTAGCCGGGCTTTGCCTGAGGAATTTAGAAATAGTTTAAGTGTGTGCTGGTTCTGGCCAAGTCCCCTACTGCAAAAATAGCAGTAGGGGACTTGAAGAGATCATGCAAGCTGCTCCCAGTCTGGAGGCGGTGTAAACACACACGGACCAGGCCTGACCGGTCACTGAAAACTCCCAGGGAGGGATTTCTCCATCTCTTGTGCTCACTGGTCAAATATTTCACTGTTTTTTTTTTTTTTTGTGTACCTTGCATTATATCTGTTTCTTGCAGGAAACTGATGTCATTTTAGATGATTTTGTCCCTCAGTCTGGGGATTTTTCTTGGATTTGCAGTTTCTGTGAGTCAGATGTTTTCCTGGGTTTACGGTTCCGTGGCACAGGTATAGCATGGAGTCCCACGGGGTGTTGCTGCTCGTGGCTCCCTTAGGGTGCTCCTGTGCGAGTTGTCTCTCCGACCCCGCGGGCAGCGTCGTGCGAGCGAGCGGAGCCCGCCGTGCCGCCCAGGCTGCTGCTTGCACGTGTCTGAGGCCACGTCCCTTGTAGTGCGGCCGCCCTGAGGCGAAGGCGCCGCGCGTTGGTGGCCCAAGCGCAGGGGACTGCAGACAACTGGCCGCTTCTGCACAGAGTCCTGGGCAGTGCAGGCAGAAGAGTCTTCAGCACCGTGACCTGCTCGCGCTCCAGCCTCACCTGGTATCTCTGAAATCTCCCGCAGTTTGCTGAAGTAGCTGTTCCTGGACACTGCAAATCAGTCTGCCCCTGAGCTCCAAGGAAGAGAAGTCTGAAGAAAAAGCAGGACGTTATCGCTGGTGATATAAAGGCTACCGCTTGGGGAAGGTCTCATCCCTCTTACTCAAGTTTAAAGGGTTTTGATTTGCTGCTAGACACTCTAGTCTATAATCTCTTACGGTTTAGCAGACCTTTTTGTAAAACGAGTCAAGGCTGCTACTGAAGTTCATTTGCAGAAATACTTGTTTCTGCAGAGCCAACTGTTGAGGAGTGAGCGCGCAGCCACGTTGAGCTGGAGCTGTGTTAGGGAAGGTGCTCGCGGTCTGTGCTGCGCAGAGGGACCGAGCAAGTGACGAGCCCGAGGCACTGCTGCCCGCGCTGGGCAGCCCTGTACGGACACGGCCCCTTGTCTGCAGTCGCCTGCGCTTCAGCCACAAACGCCTGAAGTTCCCTGCTGGTATTTTCAGGGTATTAAAGATTCCTTTCCCCTAAGATGTTCTGCTGTTTCTTGTTATCCAGGTTCCCTTCAGGGAGAGTTTTGCCTGCCTCTTGACTCCCACAAAGCTTTGTGTTCTGCAGCGCTGTGCGCTGTAGTAAGGAGTTGCTGCGAACTCTTAGCAGACACTCTAAGTTTCCTAGTAAAAGTGCTTTTACAGTTGTGAGTGAAATGATACGTAGTTTAAATTAAATCTGTTTCAGGTTTTTACTGGGAAATTCCTGATCTGCCTTATTGAGGGACACTAAAGGAAAAGCAGAGATGTGAATCCATGGCACCTTTCTCACAGGGTAAAGCTAGGTGTAAAAGAACAGGTCGCTGTAATTCCTCTGTTCATTCCCTTTCCCCTTCCCTCCGTCCTGTGTGCTGCCTGGCACAGTTGTTTGTAGAGCTTCGCTCTAAGTTAATCGCCGAAGCGATCTGCCCTTAAAGAAAGCACCGCCCAGCAGGTAGGGCCGTCCTGCCAAGAGAGCTGACAGGGATCTCTGTCCTGGTTTGCGAGGTGCCGGTAACCAGTATAAACAGACGTTCCTCTCGGAACAGTTCTGCAGCTCCATGAGGATTTTATTCGTCACTTGCTCCACTTACTGTGACCAGTAGTAAGCTGCCTGTGAACACGTGCTACAGAGAAGCTCATTCTAGATCCAAAGGATGGCTCAGATTTTAGGGAAATGAGAAAGATGTTTGATTGCTCCTGATTCAAAAAAAAATTCTTAGTACAAGTCAAAATCTGGTCAAGCAGCAGTTCCCATTCTGTCCCTGCGGAAAGTCAGTCTCCCTTCAGACTCTTTGCCCTGTATCTTGGCCTCACTTGCAGTTACGGTGCTTCCAGTGCAAGAAATCTCCCTGTGCTAAACACGAGCAGTTCAGATTGCCTATAAATAACAGAGCATAAGGAAACCTGATTTTTGACAACTTGGTTTGTAAGGTGTTGAGTCTGTCTACAGTGTCCTGTGGGTGTCTGTCATGGGATCCTTTGCTGCCTTGAGGAGAAAAGAATGTGCAAACTGTGTTGATATAACTTCACTTCCTGCTGAGTAGGTGCTTCTGCACAAGAGTCTAGCAAAGTATAAGACAACGAGGGATAAATGGCCTGAGACTTCTCCTGGTGATACCTGCAGTGATCTACCTTAGCCCCGGGAGCCTTGTACATTCATTATTGCAAATACCTTAGCCCTTGTATTTTCATTATTGCAAAAGAAATTATGCATCTTCAAACTCTTTTTTTTTTTTCTTCTTTTGATTTTAATTTGCACTTCATTTTGTTTTGTTGCTTGGTCTTCGCCAGGGATGACTTTTGGCAGTTAGTGTTTCCATGGGAAAACACTTCGGTGTACTTGACCCCAGGGAATTAGTTACAGAAATGTTGCTTGGGAAGAATTTTGTCATTTTGGTCAGTTGTGGCCTCGTTCCAGCCACTCATGCAGCAAGTTCGATCACATGGGGAAGCGGCAGCACAGAGGTGCCTTGCGCGTTACCGCAGCCCTCAGCGTGTTTGCTGCTGGGCGCTGGGGAGGCTCCGCTGCGCCCTTCGCTGCGAGATGTGCAGCTCCAGTGTTCGGTTCCACTGCCCTTTTTGCCAGCGTATGTGTGAGCTGCCTGGACACTGACAGCCCTCTACAACCACCTGTGAAAGCACCAGCGTTCGTGTAAGATGCTGAAGGATGCAGGTTCCACTGCGTGGATTCTGGTGTCGGAGCTTCAGGTACCTCTTAGGCAAGCAGATACTCCACGCTGCCTGGAAACTGCTAGTCCTACCCTAAACACTCCCCAGAAGCACCGTCCCAGTGTCCGAATACTTGGGATTAGTGCCATTCAAACAACTGTCCCTCTCCTAAGAAAAGTTCCCAACATCTTTCCTTGTTTCCATGTTTTCAGGTGGGGATAGTGACACTGAGACCCCTCCCCTATAGTAACTTTGATCCTCTAAAGAGAAGTGCCCAGGAAGTGTGGAGTATTCTTGGCTGCTCCAGCAGGAAAGATGGGGATTTCCCTCTCTAGGGACAAAAGAGGTGACATATAAAGAACATAAGAAAGACCAAAAAAACAGTCTGGAAAGTTGACACAAGCACAGGGTCCCCCCCCATTTCTGTTTGACAACACTCTTAGTTAGAAAAGAAGGGGAAAATAAACAAAGAAAATCAAAAGGAATCTTAACAGTGTAATTCTGTAGCTATCTGGAATCATTTTCTCTTGCTGCTCCAGACTGCACAGAAGAATTATTCTCTTTTGACAACTAAATGGAGCATGTCCTTGCAGTAAGGAAGCACTGTAAAAGCCTGGAGTTTCTTGCCCTGCAGTAACATTTCTCCCTACATTTCTTATTTTTAAAACGATGTTACTTTCCTGCGGTTGCAGCTGGAAACGCCGCTACGGGTCGTGGTGTGTGCTGCTTCTCTTAGCCGCTAGCGCAGCAGCATTTTGCGCGCAGGAGGCCGCGCCGGCCCCTGCAGCCAGCGCTGCCGCTGCTGCCGCCGCGAGTCCTCGCGGCTCTTGGACGCTGCCGGCTGCGGACGTGCTCTGCATGGCAACGCGCAGGAGGAGGCAGCGGCGCAGGCCGCACTGCAGCACACTGCAGCACTGCCGCAACAAAGACTTGCGTCTCCTCGTGGTGCTGTGTGCGGAGCGCGGCGCGGGGACAGGACGCCGGGGCTGTCTGCAGCGTGACAGCAGCCGACAGCACCCGAGGAAGGAGCTTCAATCAACACAGCAGCTGAACTGCTCGTGAGGACCTAGCCCTAGATACTAGTGTTTTGGAGCAGGCAGGAGCAGGCCGTAGTGCGCCCAGCTCTGCGATGAGGCCGGGGCGGGTAGTGCCCGCGCGCCCCTGCCCCTCGCTGCCGGCCACGGGGAGCTGCCGCCCCGCCGCAGGGGCTGCGGGCACCTCGCTGCGCTCTCTCCTCGCTGCCCAGCTGCAGCAGCTCTGCAGGGCCAGGGAGCGTGTGCAGCCAGCGGGCCTGAGCGCGCTCTGGCCGCTGCTCTGCCTGCGGTCACGTATGCAGAGACTGGTGTCTGGCAAATATTTTCTAACGCAAGTTGCATCTTCCTGGGTGAGGTATGTTGGATGCGTTGTCCATCAAGTCAGCAGGTTAAAGGGCTGCACTGGAAGCAATCAATAAGTTTGCTGAGCAGCAAGTAGTCGTGCAGCATCCCAGGGAGCGCTCGGTGTAGAGGCGGGTTGCTCAGAGAAGGCTTTCTCCTTTGGAAGCTTGTCACTTTGTTTTCCTGCTCAGATTGATGTTACTGGCTCTGTTTCTGGCATTGCTGGTGCTCTGCACTACCCCATCATGCCCGTGGGTACAGAAGCCAGCTGGGCCGAGTGTTGTATTTTCCCAGCAGCTTGTTGTGTACACTCTTAACATGACAACAAGGTTGATGGGATCCTCCCAAACCAAAAAAAATATCCCATAGTGTGGATCCCATACTGTGGATTAGGAAGAAATTATCTCTAGTCCATACAGTTGTAATGGAGATAGGTAATGTGTGCGGAGGGTGGCCTAGGAGCTGCAGCTTTTGCAGAAAGACCATCCAGACGTTTAACCTCCTGCCCCACATCACCCTCCCGAAGCTTCTCCTTGGGGGCGACAAGGCAAAAAGAGCCCCCTGTGTTTGCTGCCCCTCAGACTGCATTGATTTGACCTACACACAAAAGGTTTGACTGAGTTGATCACTGCTGTGCTTTGGAAGGTGCTGCAGGGCAAGTCTGTTCCTGTGCGTCACCGAGTGGAGCAAATCTTCTGCGTGATTTGCAGGACTGTTATCTGTGGCTTTCTCCAGTAGCCTGCCAAAAAAAGCTCCCTTTGCATGCAAATATCATGATTCTGTCTTTCTTCAACCCAGATAACCAGTTCAGGATGTCAATATTGGAGCGACTGGAGCAAATGGAGAGGAGAATGGCCGAAATGACAGGATCCCAGCAGCACAAACAAGGAACAGGAGGCGGGGGCAACGGGAGCGGGAGTGGAGGAACTCAGGTGCAGGTATGAACTGCGCTGTGCCCAGGTGCAGCAGCATTAGGCTTTCTGCCCAGATTTTTTTTGGCAGGGAGTGGAAAGGATTATAGTTTCTCTTAAAGAATGTGTCTAGATTGTGGGTGTCCCTCATGACAATTTGCTTTCACTCCGATTTGGCGCTGTCTCAGTATTGCTAAAAGTGACGGGTCAGCTGCGTAGGGCAGGTTGCCGCTGCGCTCCGGGGCTGACCTGGGCTGTGTGGTGTTGCAGTGCGTTTCTGGGACTGGGACCCTGGGCAGCTGCTTTGAGAGCCGCGTGGTGGTGGTGTGCGAGAAGATGATGAGTCGTGCTTGCTGGGCAAAGTCCAAACACTTGATCCACTCAAAGACTTTCCGAGGAATGACACTGCTTCACCTAGCTGCTGCCCAGGGCTATGCTACGCTGATCCAGACCCTCATCAAATGGCGGTAAGACCTCACCCTTTGGACTCTTGCGTTTCCGTAGAGGCATCACAGAAGCATGGATAAGCTGTGCTTGCTCCAGGCGTGCAGTTGTCCCTCACAAACTGCATCTTGTGCCCAGTGTGAGAATTTGCCCTGTCCCATTTTCTAGCAGGACCTGTCTCTCAAGAGAGAGAGTCTGGTTGCTGGGTGTCTCATGCTTTTAGCCCTCCAGATGGAGGCCCCAGCTGCAGTAAATAGGTGTCATGGGCATGTATGGGCAACAACTTTGCACTGTGTGCTGAGTAAAGCTGTAGCTCTAGGAAAACTCCCAGTGTGTCTACAGAGCAACGTTTGTTCTCTCTGCAGCACCAAACATGCAGACAGCATTGATCTGGAGCTGGAAGTTGACCCTTTGAATGTGGATCACTTTTCCTGCACGCCTCTGGTAAGCGAGGAGAGTCTGAAGGATCCTCCTGAGAGCTGTGGTGTCCTATTTCTGTGATGTGCTGTGTACACTAAAGAGTTAGATGCTCCTTGTGTTTCCTTTATTGTACTGTAAATGGTCGGGCATGGCGCTATCTGCCTCCCAGTGCTTTGCTGAGAGAGGCCATCAAGAATCCGAGTTGTGGAGTAACTGGAGGAAGGGAAGCAGACAGGGCATTTTAAGAGGTCCTTACAGGCTTTCTGTCAAGTTGCCCTGCTTGACTGATGGGCTGTAGAGATTATAAAACATGCTCACCATGTCTTAGTCGTTAGAACCATGAGGTCGTGCTCACTGAGAATTCAAACAAAAAGCTTGCATAGGCAGAACCAGAGTACATCCCAGTTTAGAGCAACAGAATGTTGAGCTTGCAGTTCCTTTCCTTTAGCTCTGTCTGCACGCTTCTGATCTCCAGGATTCCCATGCACAAAGGTATTCACTCACGGCAGTGATGCCAATTTATGCTGCAGTTAGGAAAATTTATTTTCCTAACCGCAGCAGTAAGAAATTATTGGCTTCATTTGGCAGGTGACATCTCTCAAAGGAGAGAATGACGTCCTCTAATCCTGTCTTATGGCCCTGTGTATAGGTGGGACTCTTAAAGGCCAGTTGAAGGTGTTCGAGCACACAGCAGTTTTGCTTATAAGAATAATTTTTGTGTGAGTTGAAGACAAGACTCCACTGCATTAGCAAGAAAGGAGCAAGAAGGCCGGTCTCCCAGTGGGTCATTTCTCTGTCTCTTTTAGATGTGGGCATGTGCCCTGGGCCACATGGACGCAGCTGTTGTGCTGTACAAGTGGGACCGCCGAGCCATCTCTATTCCGGACTCCCTCGGGAGACTGCCCTTGGCTATTGCCCGCTCTCGGGGCCACGTAAAGTTGGCAGAGTGCCTAGAGCAGCTGCAGCGAGATGAACAAGCCCAGCTTGGGCAAAGCCCCAGAATTCAGTGCCCATCGAGCACAGATTCCAGTGCAGAGAACTGGGTGTCCCAGTGGCACAGTGAGCTTATTGCCTCCCAAGAGCCTCAGAAGGGAGTCACTGTGATTTCTAGTACAAACACAGGTAAAACAATCCTGAGGGTAAGTCCTACTTTGCTGATGTGTGTTTAAAAAAAAAAAATGGTCCAAGGACCTCACCCAGTGCCTGGTGTCCCTTGCAACTCATCTATCCATGTTCTTTTTTTTTTCTTTTTTTTTTTGTGTCTCCCTGTCACGTGCTCTGTACACTTGCATGACTATGGGGAAGAGGAGAGAAGGTCTCTTTAGAAAGATGCGTGTCTTGAGCATGGTGGGGGTGGTACCCTCTCTGGATGACAGTTCCAGCTTTTGCATGTGCCACTCTGTGCCCTAGGACATGGCATGAGCTCCACCCGCAGCGGGAGCTCCTGTACCTCCTACTGTGACCACGTGGCACTTATTTCATTTTGACCATTGATCTGTTTGTTTCCAGAGCTGAGACGACCAAGATCTGAACCTTCCAGTTACTACAGCAGCGAGACTCAGAAAGATTACCCAGCACCCAAAAAGCATAAACTGAGCCCTGAGTATTTTCAAGCCCGGCAGGAGAAGCTGCTTTCCACAGCCCTGAGCCTGGAACAGCCAAGTGTCAGGAAGCAAAGCTCCAGCTCCAAGCAATCCACCACCGAGACAATCAGCCCCAATGAAGGGATAAGGGACTATGGCCAGGAGCTCTCCCAGCACATCCCAGAAGTCACTGGGTACCGGGGTGCTGGCAGCCAAGAAGGAATCAAATGGAATCCAAAAGACATTTATATTGGTGTGTCTGCAGTGCAGGTGGCAGGGAGCCAGAAGGGGGCTGCGCTGGGGAAGGACACGGTAGCTCATCGGCTGTGCCAGCGGGAGCAGATGAATGTGCTGATGATGACTGACAGGGAGATGGTGGATGCAGAGCTGTTGTCCTATAGGGACAATGTAGGGGAGGAGGACTGCTTACAGCACATGGATGACTTGCAGGTAAACATAACCGTAGCAGCAAGGTCATCTGGCCTGAGAGCTCTGTCTCTCTGTGAACCTCAGAGAACGTGGTAGCTGCACTAAGGAACATGAAACATAACTGTGAGAAACTTCTGCGAAGGCCTTTTCGCTGTGTGAGGGTGCAGTAACTGCAGAGGGTGCAGAGGAACTGCAGCTGCCTCAAACTTTCTCCCGTTTCCGAGGGACCTCCTTTCAACCCAGGTGCAGGGCTGACAGCATTTAGGCTCATGGCCCAGCACACGGGACAGCGTGCAGAAAGCACCATGCTCTGCAGACTAGAGCTGTGGTAGATGCCACAGCTCGTAGACGGTGTAGTTCAGAGATCCTGCCTCTTGCTTTGTTTTGGGATAGGGTTTGCTCATTTGCATGGATTATATTTGGGGGGCGAAAGAAACTACTGAGCAAGCAAGAGTCGCGTGGACTATGCGCAGCCTGCGAAGCCAGCCCGGTGCTCTCAGCGGAGCAACTCACTGTCACTCGCGTGTTGCGAGTGGTCGTGCGTCAGTGATTGTGGATCAGTGAGGGGCAAGGGGCACGTGTCGAGGGAAAGGCAGCCCTCCTGCCTCTCCCGTTCACGTTAGTAAAGGAGCTTAGCTGTAGCAATAGGTGAAGTAGATTCCTGCCAAACAGAAACTGCTTTTTCTTTGCTGTTTCTTCGCTGTATTTCAAACTCCTCATATGCTTCCTTCGGTGGGGGGAGGTTCAGCAGGGTTCCTGATGAAGCTGTGATCCCAAGGATCACTAATTCACTGTCACTAATGTGCCTTTGTTCTGTCGCTCTGATTCCAAAGTCGTGTCATAAAGGCATGTTTACTACAGCAGAACAAATATTGCACAGCCTCAAGAATTTCAGCGCGTTTGTCCCTGGACACTCACTATCTAACAGTGCAAGTGGCTCTTGGTGCCCATGTCTGCAGGTGCTATTTCAGATTCCTCTGACTGTCACTCTGCTTGGCCACTGATTCACTGGTTATTCGCCCTTGCCCCTCAGGAGGGAGCTGCAAAATGACTTTTCATTCGGAAATGAGATACTGACAGCTGTCAGCAGCATACAGCCAAGGGTCATGGCATAGGTTCCCCATGCACATGATGAAAAAGAGGCCTGGAAAAGGTGCAACTTTGCAACACTCTCTTCAGAAGAGAAAACCAAATGACCTTTGGTTAACATTCTTTTTATCTCTAATGCTGAGAAAGACTATAGTGCAGCTACTGCAGGCTTTGGGGACCCAGGGACAGGCTCGTTTTTCTTCCTGAGATGCAAGCGTGGGTTGTAGCACGTGAGGATGCAGTTATCACGTAGTGAATGTTCGCTCTCTGTTCCAGGTCAACATGATGACACTTGCAGAGCACATCATTGAAGCTACGCCCGACAGGATCAAGCGGGAGAATTTTGTGCCAATGGAGTCACTGTTGGCGGAGAGAACGGACAGTACTGCCATGAGCACCACGATGAGCTGGCTGGCCAGTTACCTTGCTGATGTCGATCATCTGCCGAGTACTGCACAGATGAGGTTAGCAGGAGCTGCGGAACAGCTCTGGCTTTTCGGGTGATGTGAAGGCTGAGGGGGCACGTGCTGCTTGGTGGGTCTCACCTCTCTCTGGCACCTAAATGTAAAATTATCCGTACACCTGTAAGTTTGTGGGGAACGCAAGCGGCTGCAGCAAGCAGGCAGAAACACAAAGTTTTGCACTGAGAGCACTGCTGCCTGAACTGTCAGTTTCTGGGAGTGTCTGAACTCCCGTGGTGGTAAGCAGTTGTCATTCACAGGCTTCTTGAGTTAGCTGATGGCCGTGCGTCTGAAGCAAGGAAATGAAAATATATAGCTTGCCCAGTGAGCGTCATGCATGTTTTCATGTTGGGAAAGAGGTGAAAATGTGGCTAACTGAAGTAAAAAAAAGATTGAGAGAATCTGAGTTGAGAAGTCTCTCTTATTGTAAGTGAAAAATGAAATAGATGAAATCTCTAGCAGGTAGCAGCATATTCTATAGTACCACAGTCAAAAATTTAGAAAAGTGCTGAAAGACCCACTAAATCTGAACTTCAGAGAAACATGTTTGTTTTTACAGAAGAAAAAGGCAAACACTTCTCTCGTAGGGCTATAAGCACATTGAATGTGAATGCTGAACAGCAGACAGGCTTCTGTAGTGACAGAATAGTTGTGAGAAGAAAACAAATATGAGCTGTATGTGCAGCATTCGGTCGAAACTGAATTTCCATCTATCAGTCATCTCCCCACCTAAATCTTTTTGCAAATGCTGCACATAAGAGGAAACGCATCTCAGAAAGTAGAATCCTAAGGCCACAGAGTTTGAGTTCTCCTCTGTTGCCAAGCACAAGCAAGGTGGTGCAAGCAGGCTCAGCAGCAAGAATTTGGGTTGGAGAGGTGTGGGAGAATGCGAGTCTCTCCCCTGAACTTAGAAATGTTGTAGTTCTTATTTGTGATGCCAGTGCTGCTGGTTTGTGACCTAGTAATTCCTGCTGTGATTGGTGTTTCAGAAATCTGTATAGTGAACCCCTGACCCCTTCTTCAAACACCAGCTTGAGCCCTGCAGGCTCACCGATCAGCGAAATAGCTTTCGAGAAACCCAGCCTTCCCTCAGCTGCAGACTGGTCTGAATTTCTGAGTGCATCCACCAGCGAGAAGGTAGAGAATGAGTTTGCGCAGTTAACTCTGTCCGATCATGAGCAGAGAGAGCTCTATGAAGCTGCCAAACTCGTCCAGACAGTGTTCAGGAAATACAAGGTAAGTGGCTGGAACATCCTATGTCTTCCTCTTTAAATGGGAGACAGTCTAGTTCATTAAGAAATAAAATATAGATAAGTAGCAGTATCCACTCCTAAGACAAAGAAAAGAGTTTCTGCCATAACTTTTGCAATGCTTCTTGCATTTGTTTGTTGATATTTACTGAGCAACCAGCAAGCCGTACTGTAGCATTCCCTCCATGCTAGAGCACCGTAGTCCCAAAGTGTATCCTAAAACTACATTCCAGAGGTGCCGGTTGGGCACCTGCTTGGTAAGCACCAATTTTGAGGATTTGCCTTTTACATTCACTGTAAATGCCTGGAATGAAATTGGGTCACATACCCCGATGGATGAGATTTAGAAGTAGGAGCCCTGGAAGTGGCTGTGAGGGGCTTATCATCTATCCTGTTTTGTTGGGGCAGTCTCAGTATTTACTATTTCTTGCTTCTCTGCACAGGGCTGTCCTCTCCGGGAACAGCAAGAGGTGGCTGCCGCTGTCATTCAGCGTTGCTACCGAAAATATAAACAGGTAAATAAGGAAATGAGCTTTTTGAGGAAATACAACTGTAGTGTCATGAATGCAGCCCTCTGTGGTTGAAATTATGCCACTGAGTTTCTGGGTGCCTTTCAATATGCAGCATATCCTCCTCAGACCAGGTTAGAAGGGGAAGACAATTCGGATCCTGAATCTAATCTCAGAGGGTGCTTCCTTGAAAGGATGTTGTTTGTCATGATGCCTGCATTTTTACTGTGAGATAGAGGGAACTGTTGTGTTTCATATTGGTTTATACACATGCTGTAATCTACTGAGACTATTTTCTGACTAGTTGCTTGCCAAATTTCATTGTGAAATTGAAGTTGAACCTCTGACAAGGGTGAAGATGAAAAAATAGGTTGTTTTATTTTGCACGTGCCAAACTTTTAAACTGCAGAAAATCCAATGTTTTAGCTTGATGCAAGTTGTTCCAGGACTGAGACTGTTCTCCAGACTATTTTGGAGAGGTGATTTTAGGCTGAGTTCTCAACCCCAGAAAAAGAAGATACTTTTTCCTTTCCCCACCCTGCCGCCCCCTTCCCTTCCCCCCCGCCTTTATTTTTTGGCAGGTAGAGCCCACATCTTCTCATGGTGCCTCATCAGATTTAGGCTGTCTGATGCTTCAAAGCACAGTACTTGAAGGATGAGATTCTTGTGCTGTTTTGCAACTTTCAAAATCAGTTGTTTGGGAAACCTTTCTGGTGTTAGTAGAGTGCATCACAACTGGCCCTCAAACTGTCCTGTAGCTATCGCTCTGAAGTGATGCTTCCTTTGCAAGCAAAGTTAATACCTTTAAAAAGCTGCTTGGTAGAGTCTGTCTTGGATCCTGGAATCGCTTCTTTTTGAAAGAAGATGGTTTGGGTTTTTTTTTTTTCTTTATTTTTTTTTTCAAATCTTTATTTGCAGAACTAATATTAACCTTGTATTTTCTGTTTCTCCCTAAGCTTACTTGGATAGCCTTGAAGGTAATACAAATACAAACACTGTTTTGGAAACCATTCCCGTTGGGTCACAAGCTTTCACATTCCGTAGAAACCAGGAGAAGCTGGCATTTAGTGCACTGCTTTAAGAGTAGCCACTGGTAGATGCCTGTGGTAGCTGAAGCGCTGTGATAAATCAAACCTCTTTTGAGAGTTAGGCAGGTGCTGCTGTGCCACAGCATATCAGCACAAAAATAATATTAATTTAAAAAAAAAGTCTCCTGCTTCTACAGATGCCTCGCGAAGCAGCGCTGGGCCGAGGAGGGGGGTTCTGGAGTCTGTTTCCAGAGGACGGACCTCCTTTTGTTGCTGCTCTCAGGCTTTCCAAGGGAGCGTTCACCTGCCGCCCGTACAGCAGTATCGCTAGCGTTCTGCCTGCCTGGGACAGTATTTTGAAGGTCCACCTGTAAAATACCTCTGCTCAGACTTCTTGAGATCACTCATGTACATTGATGCTCATACTGGAGACACGGGTGTTGATGCCGGTCTTAAATTGTGCATGATGAATAACTTTCTCCTCTAAAGAAGGATTTATCAGTAGTGCAACATTTTGCTCTAACCAGATATTGGAATCAGCTCGGCTTTTCTCAAAGCTATCTTGGGCACAAGGCATGCTCTTTCTGCAGAGAAACTGTCCGCAGGGGTATTTTTTTCATCCGCAGCTTCCTCGCGCACTGTGGTTTTATACCCATCGCAGTACTATTGTATTAGGGCAAGTGAACAAAGCTTTCCTGCGGCCCCTCCGCTATCTGGGCCTCGCCTCTGCATGGGGACTGGATGATACCTGCCTTTATCCTCTTCCCAGGGGGAGGAGAAAGAGGAGGAGAGGGAGCTTGGGCAGTCACGGATGGACCACGGTCTCAGTACCCGAGTAGCTGATCAGCTAAGTGGATTGTAAATATAAACAGCCTGGGGTGCAGTGTGTGCAGACCGGGCTTTTCTCTTTCACACGCCGGAGTCCTCTGTTATGTCACTGTACTGAGGTCAGCACAGACTTGGGACGGTAGATTTGAACAGCCACGCGTCACTGTTCCATCTTTGAACCCTTCTGTTCAACCTTTGAACCCTTCTGTTCAGGGGTTTGTAACTCAGCCACAGAAGTCCTCTCTGGGCTAAAAATTGGAAGGAAAACCATGACCAGCCTATGAGTAGGCTTATTTATAAACTACAGTCTAGTCCGTTTATCTAAAAATGTTTAAAAGCAAAAGCAGCAAAACAAAACCAATGCAAATAAAACTGTACCTAATGACTGCTTCAATTCCAAAACGTGAAATTTGGTAAATGGTGGTCTGTGATGGTATCAGAGAGTCTTTTGCTTGACTTGGGTCTGGGTTGTTGTTTTTATTTTGTTTTTTCCTCCTTTAAATAGACAAACATCAGTTTTCAAGCACTCCATTGAGCTATTTTAGGACAGTGCCAGTGCAGAGCAGTGTCTGCTGCGTCTGTGTCTCGGCAGCCTTCTGATAGAATGAGCAGGAGGTCATAGCTGGTAAAACTGTCCCGGAGCAACAGATACTAATGTGTTACAATTCCCAAAGTAAGGTCAGCAAACACTGAAAACGTCTGTCATAGTATTAGTTCAGAGGTGCAAATGCAACTTGCATAAAATATTCTAGATCTCTGTTTATCTTTAATAAAGGTGACCTTTAAAAATACATATGAATGCGTAATCATTAAAAAGACACTGTCACATAACTTAGCTTCGGTATTGGACTTGTGTGATTAAATGATTGTCTTTTGAGTTAGAGTAACATGCTCTTCCATCTGAAATGCTTAGATTTAAGAGGCTGTATAAGCAATTAAGAGTTGCAGCACTGCACTGTAGCATATAAACAAGAGTGACACGGTTCAAGCTGGCTATTCAAAGTTAATTGCCATAAGAAAGTGAAATGCATATGTGAACAGCAAATCAAATTCTTTAAAAATATCTTCTAAAGTTTTTGTTTTCTTTAAGAAAGTATATCACGGTGTATTGTCCTGTATTTCAGTCGTTGATAATTCAGAATAGCCATTCATGCTGTATTCCCTCTACAGTTACTCAGCAAGGGCGTATTTTGCTCTTGTTGGTGTGATTCTTGACAGCCAGAGGCTGTGTGAAACAGAGCCTTACGGTGGTCTGCACCTTCTGATGAGTTTTACTGTGTGCAAAGGAAAAGGATAGTTCCTCTGAATGAATTAGTCTAATGCAGACCCACTTCAGTACAAGTACGGAGCAATATAAACATGCCTCGGTATCAACTCCGGTCTTTCTGAGGTTGTTCATAGGTAGAGATCTGTTCAGCAGTACCGTGTGCTTGCACAGCTTCTGCCAGCTGGTTGTTAAACCAAATCCCATCAAGCTATTCTGTTGCAAAACAATTACTTGCTTACCTGATACAGATTAGGTTCTGCATCTAATTTCACTGTTGCTCAGTTTGTTGTAGCCCATTTCTCAGTCAGTTCCCAGTCAGAGAGTAGATGCTCATTGGCTGCTCATCGTGTCTTAGTGGCTCAGGAGTCTTTCACCAGGGGAACCATCGTCTTGTTCCTTTTGTTGGAGTGTCTTAGCTTGTGTGTTTGTTTGTTTCTCTTGTAGTATGCACTTTATAAAAAGATGACGCAAGCTGCCATTCTTATCCAGAGCAAATTCCGAAGCTATTATGAGCAGAAAAAATTCCAGCAGAGCCGACGAGCCGCAATGCTAATCCAGCAGTACTATCGCAGCTACAAAGAATGTGGGAAAAGGAGGCAAAACCGTCGAGCAGCTGCCATCGTTCAACAGAAACTCAGGTGAGCTCATGGGCTGCTGGCTAAAGGCCGGTGAAACAAGGACAGGAGTTTATAGAGTGCTTGTTCTGATATTTACCACTCTTCTACCCAGTCTTGCCCATGCCTTGATGTTTCCTTTTTTTTCTGTTCAGAAGCAGTCTGCTCACCAAGAAGCAGGATCAAGCTGCTCGCAAGATTATGCGTTTTTTACGACGCTGCCGCCACAGGTATTAGATCCTTTTTTTATTATTGTTGTTGTTCATTTCTGACCTTCCTTAGAGCATGCATAGTGATATTCAAATGCCTTGGTGATGGTTGCAGCGTAAAGGACAACAGATCTTTTAATCAAGTAGCAAAGCTCAGCTGTTTTCAAGATATGCTGGCAAGAAGGAAATCTGTTAGGACTGTTGCTAAAAGAGAATTATCATGTTCAGCTCTGTTCCTGGTAAAGCTGCCCAAGTTGCACTGAGCAGATACAGAATAAGGAAACTTGGAGCAAATTTCAGCAAAGCAAGGCTGTGACTTCTAAGGTTGGGCTTGAGGAAGTCTGAAAGAGCAAGTTCACTGAATGCCAGACAGCTGGTAGCAGGCCTACAGCACAAAACACCACAACATCTGCTGTACGTTGGAAGTGCTTTTAATGGTAGTCTCATCCAAGATGGGCTCCTTTGGGTGCGGAGAGGTGCAGTGTGCCAGCAGGACAGCAGATAAGTCAGCTCAAATGTTTCTCACCCCACAGTTGCCCGAGTGAACTCGGGGTGCAGCCAGACGCGTGAACATGAACCACCTCCTGCCAGCGCGGGAAGAGGAGCGTGATAGCTCCAGCGCTCCCTGGCAGTGCATGGCAGCGAGCTCTCCCATGCCAATACTTCTCTCTCTGCAGGCTAATGATGTTAATGAGAGAGTCCTGTAGACGATTAGACTGCAGACTGGAACATTACAAAGGCAAAAGCAAATTCAGATGTTTTTTTTGCCCAGCTCCCTCCATTCTCACCACACATGCATTTCATTCACCAGCAGCACGCGGGGGCTGTTCAGACCTGATGCCTGCCGTATTTCGAAGCATGTCTAGTACAGCCTGGCGATGTTGGAGCAAACTGAGCTCAGAGAGGCAGCTGATAAGGGGCACTGGTTTCAAGAACAGACTCAGGCCTTTTTGTAGAGTTCGGAGCTGCGGTTTGCAGGAGGTTAGTGTAGCTCGGGCTGGGGAAGGAGTTCTTACCTGCAGGTTCAGCGGGAAGTAGCAGATGTGGACAAAAAAAGAGGGCTTTGTGGTTTCCAGACCAATTTCAAATGTACCCGAAACAGCCAAAGGATTTCATGAAGACATAGAGGTGGCTTCCTACTCTCAGCAAGGCGGGTGGATGGCCTGAAGGGTCCATTTTCTGGTTCATAAGGCAGTTTTTCTCTTTGAAGTAGGCAGAGACTCCATCCTTTTATGTCCTCTGACATCTGCTTGACACCCAGGTCATCCCTTGTGAAGCAGTAGCCTTTTCCCACCTGTGGGAGTTCTGGAGTCAAACGGGCAGAGGCCCTTACAGCTGACTTAAACGCGTGCACCCGCGGAGTCTCTGTAACTAGCCCTGTCACTGGATTTCACAGTCCTTTGCAGGACGCACCACAGCTTTAAACTGTGCTCAGGGAGGTCTCCACCTGCCTGGTAACTTAGATTCTCCAGGGCTTAAATTCCCTATGATTCCAGCATTTTTTCTTTCTTAACTCGGTGACTTCCTCTTGCTCAGCATCTCCTGCTTCTTTTCTAGAGTGAGCAAACGTGATGTGTATCAACTTGAGGCTGCAGGGCAGTGCTCCTAGTCTTGTTCATCTCAGTTTTCTGATCTCATGAACCTATTCTTGTTGCCTGGTCAGACGTAATTTCAGACGCTCTGGAACAGTTAATGCCCCAAGGCTGAGACTCTCTTAGTAAAGGCTGTGTAGAAATTGCTGAAAATCAGAAAAGACCCAGAAGTTTGGGCTGACTGTATTGTTACAGAAAGCCAAGGTGTTCTAGCAGCTGGATATTAGCAGGCATTGGGGTAGCAAGTGCAGTCATTCATCAGCAGCAGTCATTCTTATGATCAGGGACTTATGATTTTCATTTGGTCTTGAAAAAGTATTTATTTATCCATCCGTTGTCATATTCTCAAAAATCTGGTAAAAAACCATGCATCTGCCATAACATGGTATCACCCCAGCTGACTGCTCACAGTGCCGCTTGCGGAGCCGGAGAAGCGGCGCTCCCGGCCTCGCGGGAGAGCCCGGCCCGCGCGGGCTCCCAGCGCCTCCCGCCCGGGATCGCCCTTCCCGCTGCGAGCATCGGGGCGGGGGGCGGCCGAGGGGCTCTGCGAGAGGTTCTGCCGGTGCCTTCCCAAACAGGATCCTACAGAGCCGTAAGGAAAAGCGAGAGCTCTGAAGGGCGTTGGGCTGGCTGCGCTGAACCCACACGTGCTCCATTCTGTCATCTTTCAGTGACAACGTTTAATTTCCTCTTCCTTGTCCAATTCGTATGAAAATTTTACCTCCCTGAGAGAGAGCAGCTCCACCACTGCTAGCCAGTGATTGTGATCCATAGTGTTTTCTTGCGGAGGGGTGTTTGGACTGAGATAGAGAAGACAGTCGCTGCAGGGGAAGGCTGGGTGCGACTGGAGATACACCGGGGTGACAGAATTGGCTTTATTTTACCTACTTATTTCCTGCCTTAAAATACCTAAAGGCAAGACGGTGCCTTGCCTCCCGGTAAGGAGGAGGCCGGCAGCAGGAGGTGGGAAGGGGTCTTTCTCTCCAGGCAAGCACGCGTGTGCGTCTCCTCCTCCTCACTGACGTGCAGCTCGTGGTAAGGAACCGTGTCTGCCGCGTTGTGCTAATAGCTCTTTGGTATTGTTTTGCTGTCTGAAGCCCTCTGGTGGACCATAGGCTGTACAAAAGGGTGAGTGTAGCTGCCTGCTAGCCAGTTTCTCTTCCATTTTAAGTATTTTTGCTTTCTGCTTGCTTGCATGGGGCTGCAGCCAGATATGCCAGTAAGTTTCACCTCCATAAATGATATGAAACAGAATCTCGTATAAACTAACCCTACTGCAATGACTAACACTGCTGCTTTTATAACAGGACAGAGCTCCACGGTAGATGTTACCAGTGCATGAATATGTGAAAAAAAAGGACCTGTTTATTCATCATGGGCATGCTTAGAAGGTGGTGTCAATGGGCAATTTTGTAGCATCCAAAATGGTTATCAGTGGATTTTGGAACTTGAGTGGGTCTGCAGTGACACATGCTCAATGAGTAATTATGCCCTCTATATAATAAGAACGTGACAGTGTTCGTGGTAGATTTTTGGAAGCTGCTGTGCAGATGCAGCTTACACTAGATGGGTGTTTCTTTCTGCCTGAGCCAGTGACAGGGAAGAGCTCTTCGCACTGCACTTTGCTGTGAAAGATGGTAAGCTCCAGCTCTTACCTCCTAGAATTTGGTCTTAGGTAAGTTACACGTCTGGTTGCTTTTCAAAGATCAGCTCTTTGCCAGCTGCTTTTCTCAGCTGCTTATCTTGATCTGCAGAGAAGAAAGAAAACACTGAAATGAAGATTCTGTAACTGCAGCGCAGTAACTCGGCAGTTTCCAGAACTGCCTAGGGAGCTTCTGCAGGGAGCCTCTTCCTCGGATTAAAACAAGTCCGCTCGCGTCCGTGACCTGCCACGTCAGGGCGCTGGTTTGCTCCCTGCTGCAGGATGAGAACAGAGCCCTCCCGTGCAGGTCCCGCTCCCCGCGGAGAAGGGAGCGCTCCAGTTTTCTGGACACCTGTGCCAGAGCTGTCGGCACGGACTGCTCTGTGCCGCCTCGGGTGCTGGGGAGGCTGCAGGGCAGCAGGGTGAGTTTCTCTGGAAAAAGCCGAAGTTGGAGAAACAGCTTTTGTTTTGTTATGGCTGCTATTTCCAAGAGAAACAGGAGGCAGAGGGAGGGATCACTTGGACACCTGCTTCATGTAGCATTCAGCATGGAAAAGTCCCTGGAGGCATTACGACTGGATTAACTGTTCTGCTTAATGAAGAAATAGGTAATAACATTTCTTTCAAAAGTGTGACTTTCCTGTCTTAGCTTTGTGTAGGTAGTAATGTGTGTTCTTCACTCTTGACAACTGAAGCAAGGTTTGGATTAAATGGGGACAGAGGCCTGGATATGCCTTAACTGTTTCAGTGCTTCAGTTTGTTGCATCTTGCCCAGTCAGAGGAAGAGGAACATTCTTAGTTGCAGGGGCACCAACATGGTGAAGCTCTAGCTGGAAAACTGTGCCTCAAGTTCACGGCACTTCCGATCAGGGGCTTTATTCTGTTACTAGTTTTACAACTAATGTAGGTTTATTCAAGAACTGTGTTCTCTTAATGATGGACTGGCCAGGTCATTTGTATTTACTGTGAGATGCTTTGTGTGTTATATAAGCAGTGGTGGTAGCTTTTGGCCTAGGCTGGGGTGTCTGGTGTGTAAAGCCTCTTGAAGAAGCTGTAATTGGGTTTAGAAAAGTACAATTCACTGTAAGTAATTAAAAGAAATATATCTTATTTGATGAATCAAGCTCTCTCCATTGCAAAGATATAAAGAAGTGTTTTGTTTTGCTTTCTAACAAAAGCGGACAGATTGTCCATCCTGACTGTCCAGATAAGTTACCTGGTGCAGGGGGCATGAGTGAGAGCTGCAGCTGAGGCTGACGGTTTATTTACTTATCGCCGTTGCTGCTCGGCCCTGCGCTGCAGGGCAGGGGTGCTCTGCAGCAGGGCCCCCTCCCAGGAACAACCCGGAGCCTCGCGGGAAGCAGCTGCCAGAGCCCGGAGTTCAGCGCTGGCGTTGGCGGGTTTTGCCACGAGTGGCCCACGGAGCTGGGCGCAGGCAGAGAAGCTGCCCGGGTGCTGCCCCTAGGAGGCAGCTTAGGGCTTGGTTAGATACGAACCAGGAGCAGCAGGAGCTTCGGCCGGGTGTTACTCGAGTTGAACGCGGGTTCCCACCTCTCCTATCCTGACTTCCATAAGCAGTAACAGACCAACCGTTAAAGCTGATCTTGGAAGTTGCTCCTTGGAAGTAGCTGAAAACACTGAGAAAAATGGGCTATGCTGCAGTTTTCTTTAGTCGGTGACAAGAGCGTAACTGTGGGTGCAGGGAGGTTGGGGGAGACGCCGCAGAGGTGCCGGGACGGTGCCGGCCGCGGTGCTCGGGGTGGCCCTGCTCGAGCAGGCAGGCGAACTGCGTCGTCTGCAGGTCGCATCGGAAGGCAGTTTCTCTTTAGGTACAACTTCCTTTCATACCTGAATAAGAAACGCAGGGTATATCTTACCCCTCCTTGCAGACCCTTCCCTCTCTTGGCATTTCATCAGTAAACTATGTCCTGCTCTCGTGCAACCAGCACTTACAGTTTTGGGTTGTTTTTACTATGTGCTATCCAGCAGCCATTGTGTTTTAAGCACTCAGTTTCTTATGGCTCTTAAGAGGGGAAGATTATAAGGGATCAAGAAGTCCCTTGTTTGGTCATGGTCAGGAGAATGTGAGCAGATGTGAGGTTGGAATGTGCATCACTGTGCCTGCCGCAAAAGTTTCATAGGTAACTTTTTTTTTCATTTACCTCTTGTAGGGGCTGAATGTATTTGAAGCGCAAATGTGTGTGTTAAATTGCAGCCCATGGTCTCTGGGGTGTCACTCCTATTGGACCTCTCTGTATTTTTTGTTTTGCAACCCAAATGAGATATCTGGAAAAAGGCAAGAGCTCCCTTTTCTTAGATGCCCCACGAGCCATTTCCACTCTGAGCAGCAGGTAACTGGTCGGAGAACCTTGGCTGGCTCCGAGTGCACCCTGTCCTTTATATGAGTCTTCAGCATTGCCAGAACCAGTTTGCTACAACACTCACAGATTCACTAAACATTTCCCTGACTGGGCATGTAGTAAATCTTAAGAAGTAGCTTTGTGCTATGCCGTACCCGTGAAGCCATCGTTCGCTGTTCCCTTCTCTACGTAGGCC
>JAUBNY010000016.1:90152-106023 GCA_032275445.1 Crypturellus soui | reverse complement strand
CACAATGGGGAAGATCTACAGCAGAAAGCAGTAAAAGGAATCCAGAGCCAGGTTGGCTACACCTGTGAAGAGTGTTCTTCTGCCTTCTAGATGGCCTTTCATTTTCAGAGCTATAAATTCCAAAGTCATTGAACTGATCTGTAAGCTTAGTTGGCAAATGACAAATTCGCTGAATGCATTAACTTCCTTTTTCAGTGTAAAAGTAACTTCCGTGGATGTGCTTGACTCCCATGGTTGTGTGTGTTTTGACTCTGTTTCCAGGACAGTGACCCAGAAGCCAGTGGTAACAGTGGCAGCCTCTGTCCTAGTGAATTCGCTGACCTCTTGCTACATGGAGACTCCCAGTCTGGTCCTGGTTCAGCAGCGTCGGGCAGCGGATCAGCTGTATCTGGTTCTTCAGGCTGTGGTTCCAATGAGGCTTCTGGTTGTGGTGCAGGTAAGGAGGTTTGAGATTTGGATGTTTGCTGCTTTGATGCTCCCTGGCTTGTTAGTGTGTTGGTAGTTAATGTTGAGATACTATCATAGGAATGGGAAATCCCAGTAAGAGGCTCTGTGGTCTTTTGTCTTTCATGAACTTTCAGTGTTTGAAGCCAAGTGTGCTTCAGTGAAGGTACTCGGCAACAGGAAGCCAGTAAGCTGTTCTTTTAACCTGTAGGTCGCCCTTTTTCATTTTGCTCATTAACTCCTCTTTACCTGCATTAGCATCTTATTTGAGTGAGGGTAAGTCTACCCAGAGCAGGGCCTTCTGGAGCAGTAGCAGAACCAGTTAGTTTGAAGAAGAGCAAACAGTACTTGGGAGATCTTGAGTTACTTCATAATTATACTTAACCTTTAAATTCTCGATACGTTGTAAGGGCAATCATTTGTGGCTTACCTGTGCTCATATTTTAGAACCAGCTGACAGGGGCACATTGGTGAATTTACTAGTTGGGGTGGACTTTTAGGATTTTTCAAGCATCTGATTTCATTTTTTATGGTAATTTCCAGCAGGTAGTGGGAAAAGCAGCAAGTACTTTGCCAGTAATGATTCTTCTGAAGCTTCCAACAAGAAGAAAAATCAGGAAGCAGAAGAAAAAGGAACACCTCATAAATCCAAATGTGAATCAGCATGGGTGATGATGGATCACACACCTGAGCAAATTCTGATGACCTATCAAATGCCTAACAGGTTAGAAAACATAAACAGTTTCTAATATGGAGCTTGAAGTCCTAAGTAAAGGCAAAGAAATTATAGGAGACTTCTTACTACCTCCTTTTGATTTGAAATAGGATGCCTGCTCATAATTTATGACTAGAGTTAAGAATTCTACAGCAGCTATTATGAAGTTACTTTCTGGCGGTAAATAGTAAATGTTTTGTTCTTCTGTCACACTAATTGGAGGATGTTTGTGTAATGCCAAAATCACTTTTGTGGGTTTTTTGTTTGTTTGTGGTATTTTTTTGTTTGTTTGTTTTTTTTAAGAATAAATTCTCAAAAAATTTTAGGCAATAAAGCCAAAAATGTAACCCTCCTGATCCCATGCAATATGAAAAACTGCATTATAATTTTTTCCAGAATAAGATCTAAAATAAGATACAATAGCTTATGTCAGATTAGATGGAAAAAGTGGTGTGTATTTCAGTCAACTTCAAAGATCATCACTTGTCTACAGAATTTTTTTTTTTTCATGAGATTCATGAAGAGAGTTTTGAATGAAATCAGTAGGTATCAGACAAGTGTTGAAAGAAGCCTTACAAGGTAAATAAGACATAAGCTGCTTTTTAATGGCTAATGCTGCCTGGGCTGCAATCTTAGAGATAAGTGAAGGGCCTCTCCAGATGTGAGTGTATGGGTGCCTTGCCACACTTAGTGCTGCTGCACCTACAAATGTCTATTTACAGAATTAAAGATGAAGTTTTAAAGGAGGACCTGGAGAAGTTGATAGTCATGCAAAAGCAGCAGCCTTGGTTTACTGAGGGACAAAAGAAAGAACTGGCCGAGGTGCACTCGTGGATACGGACGCAGACTGTCCCACAACAAATCAACACCCAGGTAAGGAGTCATGAAATGAATTAACTTATTTATACCTTGTCTTATTATGCCAGGTGCAGTGTTGTTTCTAACCAATGCGGTTTTCTAGAGCTGGGGTCACAGATGATTACTTTTAAGTGAACATAACAATGAAATGAGCTTGCGGATACTGGCCAGACAAGGAATATCAAAACCAGCTATTTGCACTGTATTTGTAAGATATGCAAGTCCTCTGTAGGAGTCACTTGGAGCAAAGCAATATCAGTCACACAGTTGAATGATTGGGGAGAGAATGTGCACAGACAGAGCTCTCACCTGTCTGTATATTGCAGCACGTTATCTGTTGGGGTTAGGTCTGTTACCCCTTTTGTGTAAGGGTGACTTCTGAGACGATTGAATAATAAACTACGGTGTGAAAAGTCAGTGAAGGTTAGAGCATGTGGTTTGGTACATTGAAAGATACTCATAATCGCAGAGGAGTTTCAGGCAGAGGTGAAGACAAACGTAGCAGGCTTTTACTAGTAACAATTCTTATGCGTGATTATTATCTCTGTTTTATCGGGCATGGCTCTTGGTCAATCATCTGAAATATTTCTGATTTATATTAGTATGTGTTGTTCCCACAAACACTGAGGGTGCTTATCGCGTGTTTTGAGCGTCCAGATAAATTTATAAAGCACATGTAATTACAGGTCACCTTTATAATCTAAGGGTCAGGATACTGCTCTTGACCTGTAAATAACTTTCTACAGAATAATAATAGCAAATGCACTAGGCAATGTTTCCATTCTAGGTTGTCATTTTGTGACTTCTCTTTGCAATTAGAAATCATTAATGTGTCATGTGAAATACAACAGGCTTCTGAGAGCAGAAGAAAAATGCAGGACTTTTAATAACTCTTACTTTTTCCTATTAAGCCATTGCCAAAGAAAAAGAAAAATCTAGTATAGTCAATACTGTCAGATTTTTAGTGTTGTTTTGTTGTTCAACATTGTTGATGTTCAGACTGCAAAACAATTTTTTATTTACAATGCTTTAAGATGATCTTGCTTGTAAAACTGAAAGATAGTCTTTCATGTTAAAGGAAATCATGTACCTTTTCATATCAAAACTATGTTCCATTAAGTAAAGGACTCATTTCTAGGATAAGCTGAGTTGGAGGTGCAAGTACCTGCCTCTGAAAATAAGATATCTGCTGAATCTCTGCTCTTAAAATGATTTCAGAAAACTGTGAGTTTTGAGGAGACAATGTATTGCATTACCCTTACACTTGTAAAAGGAGAATTTAAATGGTTATGTTCTTGTTCCTTTTTAAAGGGCTGTGTTACATGTGACATGAGGGAAATGAGTCATGAGGCTGCAATGGCTGATGACCATGTGGACAAAAAGGGAAAATCACCTCCACTCTTGCAAAGCTGAAGACATCAGCACCTGTATCAGTAAAACTGCCTGGTATAATTTCCACTCTCTTTTCCTCTGGCTTTGCTACATACAAGCAGTGGATCTATCCAAATGTCTTTTCCCAAACGCGAGCATGAGTGTGAAACTGTCTTTGTTACACCTCACACTCAGCGTTATTTGAAGACACTGGCAGGGAGGTTATTCCTTTTTCTGACCTCAGAAATTTGACACAGAATGTGGTGTGCTTGTTAACTATGTATTTTTCTCATCACTGAGTGATCAAAAGGGTTTTTTTTTCTTAGCCTGTGAGCTAAGAGTATGAAAAGATGCACTTCTGCAGCAAAATGCATTTTTCCACCTTGTGCCCATAAAAAATAAACAAGCTCAACTGAGAAGAAGCAGATTTATCCTTTTGTTTTGCAATAAGTGTATTCATACCTAATTCTTTCATAGCTTTTGTCATTAAAAACACGTCTCAGGAAAGGTTTTTAAAATTGAGATAATTGGTTTGCAAATCCATTTAAGCTTAAATGTTAATTTCTCCATTTTGTTTCTCCAATCCATAGTATTGATGCCAAAAAAAAAACCATTGAATCTAATTTTTTCCTCTTTCTTGAGCAGTCACATATTACGGAGACATTGGAGACAATGACATAAAACTGCCTAAGAATTTTTCTCTAAAACACTTAAGATGTTTTTTTTTTTTTCCTTAAAAGATGTTTCTTTCCTTAGCTAGGAAATGTCTTAATCAACTTTCTGTCAACTTAAGCTGCTGCAATTGAGTGCATTCTATTTAGGTGCACTAAAATTAAAGGGACTGCTTTAATACATCTTGAGACTTGATGAAAGACATTAATTTGGACATTCCAAGCAAGGGTAGCAGTTGTCTTAAAATAGTTGAGAAGTATAAGCTAGAAGGAAAGTTTGAAAAAACATCTCTCTTGCTGTACACTGTCTCCCATGCATGTTTGTTGAGGGGGGAGAAAACCATATGGTTTATGTCTTGGCAGTCATTACAGGTCATCCTGTTTATTAAAGAATAAGATCTATTTTGAAATGGTAAGTACCTAGTGCTTGATTTGTGCTTTTCCTTCATAGACCCGTAAGTATGTCAGAAAAATGGATAGGAATCGTTATCCCTGTTGTATAAAATGAATCAGATGCGTAATGGACTTGCACAGATGCATACCCCTAAATCATACCAAATGAATAGAATTTGGGTATATTCAGTCACTGTCTCCTGATCTCTTTGCTGCAGTTGTTCAAGACTCTGACATGTTCATAGAAACTTAATCATAGTAATCCACATAATCAACTGGGCCGTGTTTACAGTATTGTGAGCATTGTACCCTGTGACTACATGTAATGCCAACTCCTGCTTCTAGGAGTTTAAATTTCAAGATATGGCTAAATCTCAGGTGCAGAATTCCGTGTCTGGGGCGGCGCTAGCTGTAGCTTACAGGAGCAATTGTGTGGCAGAGGAATGAAGAGGTGAACCGATGCTCTCTGGGATTATGAAACTGAAATATATACCCGACAATGCACACATTCTTGAATATAAACCCAGATTTAGGACAAAAACCTGCATCGCAAGCAGCTCCTTGTCCTACTGGAACCATAACATCTTGCAGTCATATGCCTTACGAAACCTTCTGGACTTCTTAAAAACTGTTTCCATAGATTTGGGAATTGATAATTTTTATTGATTTTATATTAATTTTCCAGTGTTCATAGTTTGCCAGAGTAGTTTTATGTGAGATTTAGTTCTGATCTGAAGGACAAAGCCATGTTTATGCAGTCCAGTTGAGCTTACAGGGCTCTGTTTTGCCTGCCATAACAACAATGTTGTCAATGGTTCAGTTTCTTACGCAGACGTTTTTTAATGTTCTAGACGTAGTGATGTTGCTAGTGATCAAAGGGAAAATACCTGAGGACAGTAATGGTGCAGTTATTACCCCCTGTGGGGGTGTCAGCACTTCGGACATTCTTTGTGGGTTTGGCTAGCAACATTTTTCTGTTGTATTCATGAATGTATGTTTGTTTTAAAAAAAAAGAAAAGAGTTGATGTGCAGATGCTTTATGGTATTGCCGTGAACAGGAGGGACCCCAGTTTATATCAGCAACATGTGGTTTAAAATTTCTCCAAGCAGTGTGTTGCTAAGCTTCTTCCTCAGCTGAATTAAGTTTCAAATTGCAATTTGAATGATTTTTTTACATCATTGGTAGGACTGTTCTGTTGAAATCATTTTCAGATGTGATTGAATTTACAGTTTCAACTTCAACTGTATATTTTCAAGGAGGCTCTGTTTTTTTAATAAATAAAACCAGATACTCTGTCTGAAGAATTGTTTCAAATGCGAGTTTACTTTTGTTATTTGGTGATTTTAGTTTTTTAACAAAATACTTTTTAAAAGCTTCCGATAGTACACAGGTGGTCACGTAGTTGCCGTTCTTGCATGTGCTGGCAGGTTTAATTTGGAAGCCCTGCCCAAGAAGATGAGCATCAGCCTGGCCTGCAGGTCTCTGCTCCTCTTTGACCCTTTCTTTGCCCTTCTCTGTGACAGCTCCAGCCTTCCAATCTCTGCCCTGTGGAAGAGAGAAAATATCTCAGAGGTGGAAATTGGCACGGGCTGTTACAGCAGGATGGGAAAAGTAGGGTTTGCTCTTCTCTGTGGAGGGATGGTCAGGATCCCAGCGCTTTGGGCCCCAGGGGTAATTTTGTCTGTCATTTGCCAGGAGTGTTTGCTCCAGGAAATAAGCAGTTGTGAGTGCAGCAGTGTCTGGAGCACAGTCTCCACTCTCAGAGCTGCCTGATGTGTCCCCAGATCTGGTCTGATCTCCTTCCTATCAGAGGCAAGGACCGAATGACTGGTGGGAAGTTTCAGGCTCTCCACAAATTCTGCTGTGGGAAAGTTACCTGCATTTTCCCTGGCTGCAGGACTGTAGCCTAACTCGTGCACACTAATGTGTCTCTTTTGCTACTCCAGATGCAACAACTCCTGGCAACTCTTCGCATTTTGAGGTATTAAAAGCCAAGACTTTAATTTGTGGGTTTTATATTTGGATCACATTTTCTTCACTGCATCCTTATTGTCTGAGGTCTCTCTTCACACCCTTTATTCTCTTATTTAAATGGATAAAGAACGTTTGACTATTTCTAATATGCTTTCAGTTGCTATTCATTGCTGTTGTATTTACAACAACAATGTTCACCGTTGCTTTGTTCTTGCTAGATCTGATTTACAAGTAGGATCAAAGCAATTTGTCCAGTCTTCATGAATTCTACACTTTTCTGTTTATAGAATTAATCTTAGATGGCTATTCATTTAGATAGGTTTGGATTTTTTTTCAGATGTTTTTGTTGACTGATGAGGTAGCAGAAAAGGAGATCTTTCTAGACAGGCATTGACTTACTGTACTGTTTAAGGAGAAGATGAATGTTCAGAAGGTTTCAAGTGACTGCGCAGTACATCATCTGCTTCACATTTTTAAGAGTATTTTTCTTTGTTATAGCCGGTTTTATGTGTCTGACAGTTTATGTGAAATGAACAAGCTGTATCGAGCCTGTAGTCTTTGTTCAAGCAGCACAGTCGGAGATTTATGATACATGTTGTTGAGATGAATGTAACATATGCATCACTGTTAGATATGGTTTTAATTCAAGCTTTCTTTGAACCTTAATGAGTATGCACAAAGCATATATTGAGCAAGGAAGGGCTCTACAGCTTGAACTACCTGTTCATGTCATCTAGATTCCTGCTGCCTAAAGACAGTTCCTGAACCTTTAACTGCATTCATTGCAGATGGTGCCAGGACGTAGCTGGCTCTGAGGGAAGTGCGCTGGTTCTTAGGAGCACAAAGGAGTTCAACTAGAAGCCTTTTTGCAGGATCCCTTGAAATTCCTTTGGCCCAAGGTCTCTGAAAAGCAATTCTTCTTCTTCCTCATTAATATTAAGATACAGGGTAGTCGGCTCAGGCACACATGGGTGAAGGTCGGATATCGCTGCTGTGCGGTGCTCACGCAGGGGCTGCCCTCGTAGCACTGCTGCCTCCGGGTGCAGTCTTCACATGTCCCTGCTGCAGCCACACAAGCACCGGTCGCACAGTCCTAGCATCTCCTGGCGATCATCAGATACAGTGCATAAAGCTCATCTTATGCAGGGGCAATCCTGCTGGTTTAGGTAGCCAGGGACTACCTAAAGGAAGGAGACTCCACAACAGCCTCTCTGGGCAGCCTGGTCCAGTGCTCTGGCACCCTCACTGGCAGAATTTTGAAATTCCTGTGGAACTCTTGATGCTTCAATTTGTGACCGGTTCCTCTTGTCCTCTTGCTGGCCACTACTGGAAAAGTCCCATCCTCCCCCTCCCTCTCTTAGGGCATTTAGAGACACCGATCGGATCCTCTCAGCCTTCTCTTCTGCAGGCTGAATGGGCGCAGTGCTCTCAGCCTTAAATGTGCAGCCTCCATGCTGCATATTTATATTTTTGTCAAAGAAAAGATCATTTGCACATAAAATATTTGCAAAACATTAAGAATTTATTAATTTTCAAGTAGCATGGAGTGTAAAGTTAATTGTGTTTCTTCATTCTCATTTTAAATCAAGCAAATCTATATACATGTTTTCAGGCATCTGTATAAATTAAGCAACCAAAGTCTGGAGCAGTTTGTTCTCCTGTTTACACGCAGTATTTCCAGAAGCACTCGGAGAGATTCGCACGTTTCTTGTACTGTTTCCTGTCCTTGGTCAACAAGCGGCCCAGCAGAGCGACTCGAGGGTGGCTTCCAAAGGAAATCTGCGGTCAACAACATTAGACAGGTTATTGAGAGGTGCTGAACGTGGCCCCGAGTGGTCGTGTGGGCCCCCGCGCTGGCTGTGGACGGAGACTTCCCATTGCACCCAGCTGGTTAGAGGATGCGCTAAAGCTAATCCAGCTCGTCTACCTCTGGGCTTGACTCATCCGACCAACAAGCAAAAATAATGCGTTTGCATTTACCTAATGATGATCTATAACGAATCTGATAACGTTGTGTACATGTTGTAGTGCGGAAAAATGACAAGCAGCAGAGCCTGCTTGAGGCCTGTGAAGCCAGAAATTGGCTTTTATTTAGAAGGCATTCTTTCGGGGGGAGGGGAGGGTACTTGGGATTTTTAGAATGAAATACTCTGCATTAATATATATATTACATATAGTTCTTACTAATTTTCTAGATACGATTTCCTCCTTAACTTATTGTTGGGTGATTCCAAATTCATGAACTCCGTGTCACACTTTAATCTACACTGTTTATGAAGTCTGTGGATCGTGAAGGATGTGCTGGTAACGCTTCTGTGTAGTTTAAAATATTGGCTCTTCATTTCTTATTCAAGCGATGGCTGGTGTTTTCCTTACCTCTTTGATGTTTTCCCCGGGGCTGTAGCTGCTGCGACCAAGGCCTGGGAAAGGGAGACATAATGAGAGGTTTTGTCGTTTAGAAATAGCGAACATCCAACAGCCACGCATGAGTACTATAGTACTGTAATCCAGCAGAAGATTTCAGCTGGAGTATTGAGAGGACCAGGTGAGAAGTGTTTTTGCCACAATACAACTAACTCTTACTGTGGCCTGTTGTTCCTGCTGGGCCTGGGACTTGGGGTATGGAAATTGTACTGAATCTTCAACAGGCCTTCGTTACGTCTGTGGCCCCAAAAAGTCATTTATAAGTGAATGTGGGTGCTTTGTAAGGGGCTGACTTTACCATACTTGTATTGCCTGCTTACTGCCTTTTAGGTCACTCTTTGTCCTGTCCACATGGCTTCCATGTCTAAAGGAGAAACCTGTCCTGACAACAAGGGCTTATTAAAAAAAACTTCCTCCCAAGATCTGCTAATTCAGACTTTGATCCACTATGATGTGGGGGAGCACTACGAGCTTCCCTTTCGCTACCATTGAGTTTCTAAGGATATTTCTGTTTCCCCTTTGTAGCTTGAAACATCGCTGTTTAGACCCCATTGTAGACAACTTTGGTCACGTCTCCTGATTTTTGTCCCAAGATGCTTCATATTTCAAGTGGGAAGATGTTTCTCTGTGAAACTGAAGAGCTTTTGTGCGAGCGTATGAATCCCCTCCAGTTTGAATATGTCTGTTGCGTGTGGAGGTTCTATTAACCGACCAGGGAGCTTCTGGCTGGTACTGAGCTGCAAACCCAGCTGGTCAGCAGGTTTCCCAAAGGTTCTAGTCAACCAGCAGCTGTGTTTTTCCTGCACACGATGTTGTATTTTCATAAGTACCCTGGAGGTGGGGAGTGCGCCCGCGGACGTGGGGCGTGCAGTGCGCTAGGTGCTGCGGTGAAGCCTCACCTGCCTTGTCGTCTCCAGCCGGCGAGCGCAGGAGCCCCGGCAGGAGCCGCAGCAGGGACGTGCTCCCAGCGCGCTCCGGGTGCAACCGGGAGTCTTCGTTGTCTGCGTGTGGAAGACGATATCAACAGGCACATGGTAAGAGCCGTTAGTTTCTTTATTCTTCCCTGTCTAAAAGTGTTTCTGATTAGGCCTGTTGGCCTTATGTGCTGAAGACACTCGGGCCATCAGCGATCATCCGTCATTATTTAATGAATGTAAAGAGGGGGATATTTTTTTTTTCTTCCAATTTTCTTGAATAAAGATACCTTTCTGATGTTAATCTCCCCAGATTCTTGTTTATCTGGCAGACCTTTCTGTTAAGAGAAGTTTCATATTCAAGGTGTATTTATCTACTCTATTTTCCAAGTATGCAATATAACAAAGAAAAAAGTCAAATGCAGGAAATCTTAAAATAGATTTTGACAACCATTCTTCCCAGTGTATCTTCAACATTTGTCTCATTCAAAAGATAGACAAGCACGGATACTAATACTCTAGTCTGAAACAACAGATTGCTAATACCTGATGGAATTAATTTGTATGTGCGTAGAGAAAGTAATTTATCATTTGTGGCTAGCCCACATTCTCAAGGCATGTTGCCAGTAGGAGCCCTTATTGGTGTTCTGTGAGAGCTAACTAAAGTCTTTATAATCTGAGCTCTAAATTACATCTTTGCTAATAAATAGCAGACATCCCAAACAGTGAACAGTGAGAGGGAGCCGCTAAGAAATTCTGATTACGTAGATTAGGATAATTTGTTGTTATATTTTCAGGTAATACTACAGAGTTTTAGCAGCCCTTACTTGTGAGGGTGGATTAGACTGCGTGACAGGAATTGCACAAGAAAATATACTATTGAAAAAATAATTTTACAACACTTTAGAAACTTGTTCTGAAGACATCTGTAAACTTTGGACCTCAAATAATGTTACTTTCTCAGCTGAACAAAAGGACCATTGAAAATGACAATGGGAATTTGACTGTAAGTCTCTGAATAAATAATGTAACTTCTCTATGTTCTGTAAAGATTCACATTTTTATACTTGTGTTCTTTTTAACATGAGACAGTTACTGGGCAACTTTGCTTTAAAAAAAAAAAGTCTATATTAGAGAGTCCTACTTCTGTTGTATTGAGCATAAGGACTCTCTCTATTAGAAGGGAAGATTTAATAACTCTAATGGATGCCTTCAAACAAATGCATTATATATAAATGGTAGAGACAGACTGTTTGCCCTATAATGTGATAGATATTACCAATAATGAGTCATAGCTGCCAGTAAATGCAAGTTAAATAGTGGAAAGCTTGAGAAGATGCTGGCTTAGTGAGCACAAGATTTAAGAAGAAAACTAGGGACCACTGATACCACTAAACGTATGCAACAACTATTTCACCAGCAAAGCGAGTTAACTGGCTCCCTTCTCGCTTCTTGGCTTTGTAAGCGATTTTAGTTTTGGATTCACCTATTCTTTTAGAATTCACTTCACAAAACTATTGCAGCACATGTCATTTCTGATGAAAATAGCCCTGTGGATTCCTGTGCATTTTACAGAGCCATTTGAGTCTCGACTTTAAAGTATGATTTCAGACTTTGAGGACAGTAGAGATTTATTCTTTCACTGATTGAATGGAATCTGCATTAGTGCAAGCAAATAACATTCTCATTACATAGCTATTTTTGCAGCATAAGGGAGACTGGCCTATTCTTGATCTGTAAGTAGGATTGCATTAATCTTTGTCTTAGGTTTCTCCTTTTCTTAATGATAACTTAAGCAAAATGTAGGTCCTTTTAAAGTGTAGCAAGAGGTAAGACTGTACAGCCAAGTTTTCTTTAAATTGCCTTGTATCTATTAATGCTGCCTCAAAGACAGATATTCAGGTGCATATTTAGTGCTGCAAAGCTCGGATACCTTTATCCTGGGTTTGAAAACAGCAACAGGAAACACTCAGGGTGTCCAACCTCCCGGTTCTATAACGCTAGCACAAACCAAAAGTAACCCTTGTGCTGCTGGTGTTCTTATTGTTCAGATTATATTCTTCCTACAGCTGATCAACATAGATAAAAGTGCCTTCCCAGACAGTATCTGCTTTTCCTCTGGCTTTCCTCCCCGATTCCCTGCTAAGCTTTAGACCACCAAAAACAAATGACTTACCTGAGAGCTGATAAGACATCTCACTGGTATGGATGGTGGGAACAGATAAGAGAGGACAGGAGAAGCTGATGATAATGAGAGAGCAGAATACCAGCTTGTGCATCGTTGCTGTGTTGAGTATATTTCGTCTTTGTCAATCCAGAAACTCAGAACTTCTGTCTGACTGGTGCCTCGGCTCCCAGTTTCATCCATTATATAGCCGTTCATGACCTCATAAATATCATTATGTTCTCCCCCCCCTTTCAAAAAAAAAGTGATGAATTTATTGCCCATTGATTCTAAATGGAAACTACTTTGCATTGATGTAATTTTTCAAGGTAACAGTTCATAGACAATAAATTTACTGTCTTATTGCTTGGTGTACAAAATGGATATTATATCAAATGCAGCACAGTAAAGTTTATAAATCTGGCATTAAAAAAAAAAGTAACTTGTAGTTATAAATCATGCGTTAATGAAAGGGTCAGACATTGGTTGAAATGACCAGGGCACTAAGACAGCTGATATATGAGCCTCAGCAGGCTTGACGCAAAGCATCTGATATGAAATGCACTTTTTTTTCCTCTTCCTTTCGTAAGATGGATGGATGTGTTGTTATGTTGCGTTTGAGGTATTTGTGCCAGAAGAACTGCAGGAGAGGAGTTAAAAATGTATAGTTAATTAACCAAAAAAAAGTTAGGGGACTTTTTTTTTTCCCCCGTCTCTCCTCTTTTTTTCTTTCTCCCTTTTATTTTTTCTTGTAGCATCTTACATCTATTTATTTGAGAAGGCCTCTCTCAATGTAGCCCTAGAGAATTGTCTTGGCAGAGGAAAGAACAGCTTCCATCTGGAGACCTGCTTGATGCATAGAAACTGCGTTGGTCAATATCAAATGTGGTGCCTTGCTGGACTGGAAAACCCTGTGGAGCTCCACTTGTCTGCGGTCTTCTGTTTGCTTTTATCTGGTGCTAACATGAAGACCACCACACGTAATGGTGATCTTATAACTTCAGCCTTTGTTCCCCCCTGCCCCGTGTTGTATGGATTCATTCCTTACAGTTTCTCTTTTCACCTGAAAGTGTGAGAACTTACTGGACTGGATGGGCATCTTCATTCTCTAGGAAGCATTACACTCAACTGTATCTGGTTAGTTTAAATTTTAAGAAGTGCATGTTTATGATATTTTTCTTTTCTTTAGGTGCGTGTTTATGATATTTTTCTTTTTAGGTGATGAAAAGTTGACTCATGCTCAGGTTGGTAATAAATAAAAGCTCAGGAACTTTCTTCTCCACCTCTCTGAATCAAATTTTTGTGCACTCAAATGCTGTTCAAAATACTGTGTTACTCCCAATGTTCTTTTCCTATTTTTATTTGCATGATAATTGTAAATTGCAATAGGAATGAGCTTAGCTCTTTTCTTTTTTCTTTATTGTAGAATATGAATTTTCTTTTTTACTCACAATTTCATAATGAAGATTATTTTTCATACTGTAAATTACACGGCTCCTATAACTATTTTAAAATTAGCAGCATCAATAACAGCTTCATTTCCATTGCCTGTCGAATCCAAAGGCAACGGGGCCGTGGGGAGGGTGCGCACGCACGTGTGCAAACACACGTGTGGTCCCGAGGAGCTGGGGACTCTGCTTCTTCAGAGACTTTTGAAACTCAGCTCCGTGGGACCCTGAGCATCCTCACGGAGCTGCAAGGTTGGCCCTACTTTGGCAGCAGGAGCAGGTGGAGACAACTGACCCCCGAGGGCTCCCAGCCTGCACCTTGTGGCGTCCTGGGAGGCCCAGGATTGACTCGGGACACACGCTGTAGGTGTCTGATCTGTAAACCCCATTCCTCTGATCTTCTCTTTCCCGAAGTTGATGACTATGACAAAAGAACTTCTCTGCAAAATTAACCTAATATATTTTATGTGCTCCATTCCCTGTGCTTCTCTCCGAGAGAAGTAAGTAGCTAGAGAGGAATTCTCCCTTCTCATCTGAGTCATGCAACTCTTCATTCCAAAGCTGCGGACAGTAATTAGGTCTGATTCGATGCGTGATCTCACTGGTGGTTCTGTATCCTTGGCACGAAGCTTCTCCTTCAGGACACTATCAATGACAATGGCATCATCAATATTTGCTCAGCGCATCCTCCCAGGAAAGCTAATGAAGCACCTTCCCAAGCAGCCTCTGTCCTTCGTCTTCGCACGAGGAGGACTCAGCCTCTTAGAGCAATCATGAAGTGCGTCATGTAGAAGTCTGGCAGTGTACCCACAGCTTATTGCCTTTGCTCAGATTTGAAGTTGTCACTTAATCTTTACTCCACTGAAATGTCAAAGGCATTTTCCGCAGGGGACAGCGCATACGTCATGATGCAAAGCCAAGAAACAGCTCATCCTAAGCAAAGGTTCAAATCCCTGAATTCATTGGTGAGAAAGGTAAATGTGACTTGCACTTTGAAAACTTGGGAAAAAAAAAATTGTATTTTTCCCTAAAATAATAATTCTGGTAAAATTTAAGTCCTACCTATGCTAATAGAAGTTGTTTCAAGGAAAGTGCTTTAGTTTGAGATAGCAGGACAGACAGTAGTCTAGAGAGATTGATGAGCAAACTGCATAGTAGTTATATGTTCACCTATCATAAAAATTGTCTTTAATTGTCAGAAGAAACAACTGTTGTTTATAATGATGACTCGTAAAGAAAAGAATTGCAGATAAACCAGTGGAAATTTACAACTTGAATTTACAAACTATCTAGCTCTTGTGTTAAATAGGAAGGACAAAATCTGACCCATAATGCAAAATTTCTTTCCTCTCTTTTAAAGCAGTTTATGATAACTAAGTACAAGTTTTATATTATTCTCATCCAGTACTGTGGCCATTGCAAAAATAAGCAGCTACACAGAAGAGACCTCACGATTTAATAGTAGTATATGTATAAGGGACATTTTGCTAGAACACAGCTTTGTCTTAGTCTTAGTTTTAGTTTGCAGAAAGCAAAATGAGTAGTAGAATATTTTTATATTGACAGTAGAAGTGTAGATGAGCACATTAAATAGTACAACTAGTGTTTTCTTGAACTTTACTAAACTTTCCATCCAACATCTCACGTCAGTGAGTCCCTCGGAGTGTTTGAGCACATACTCCTAGCTGCGAGCTGAAGAGGGAAGAGCATCTGTAATCCCTGCAAGGGACTAGCATATTGTTGGGGGTGGTGTCACCTATTTTCTTTTTTCCTCTCCTTGTTGGCTAGCAGAGTCTTTGTTAATACCTAAGTCGTTAGCTTTAACTTAAAATTTCTTGCTGTAGCTAATACTTAGCCTTGTAACATATGATTATAAAATCTGTTTTCATATTAAAATTACTGCCTTATGAAATCATATATGCAATAAGTTGTGAAGTCACCAGCTTGCATTTTTGTACATATACTGTGCATTTTAGAGTAGCAATTACAAACTTGAATTCTCCATTTGATGACGATGGGATCGCTGTACCGAGGATGGCCTATAGGGAGACCTGTGGATCAAAGGAAGAGCCTAGCCGTAACCTGGGCGCTCGCTGGTAACTTACTTTTTCCAAGATGCTCATTTTTCCTCTTGTGTGAGAAAGGTAATGTAACATTTATGGCGTATATTCTTTATAACTGAATAGTACTGTATGGTGTATTTAATTACACACAGTAGTATGTCTGTTTTGAACGTGTCTCAAAGTTATTCAAGATGGGAGCAATGAATCTAGGTTTTCCTCTTCTGTGGTGGGCTGAAGGGCTTGCACGTCTGCGGAACTGAATGCATATCTCTGCATAAATGAAAATGGTAAGACTCTAAGTCTGTCTAAAGATATTTCATTTTGCTAAGTAATTGGCAAGTCATCTAAAACTTTTGGACTAGTGCACAATATCACAGCTGCCAAAACACTGCTCCTTTGTAGTGAAGTTTCCATTAGTTTGGCGGGAGGGG
>JAUBNY010000016.1:68994-79023 GCA_032275445.1 Crypturellus soui | reverse complement strand
GCCGCGGCCGGAGAAGGCGCCTCGCTGTCCGTGCGGGGCCGCCGCGGCCGGGGAAGGCGCCCCGCTGTCCGTGCGGGGCCGCCGCGGCCGGGGAAGGCGCCCCGCTGTCCGTGCGGGCCCGCTCGCTCCGCTGCCGTGCTGGCGCTGTGCTCGCATGTCCCGCGGCCTAGCCGCGCGCTGGCGGCTTGTGGCCTCCTGAAATTTGACCTGTACTTCTGAACTGTGGCAAGTGGTGCCAGTTCTTAAAATAAACGCACGAATAACTAGCAGGAGCGCTCCTCGAGGCTGACTGATTGAGCTGGTAAACTGCAGAAGCTCTTCTGCTGGTGCGCGGGCATAGCAGTGTCTCACTTGTGAGCTGGCCTTCCTTGGGATTCTGCCTCTGCCACAAGTCCCCGCGTTGGCCGTGGGCACCTGCCTGTGTGGCTTAAAGGTTTGGAGCAGCAGCACCAAGCAGCAAATGGAAGACTTGTTAAGCTGTATGTAGGTAGCTTGTTCAATGACGTGGCTGATAGGGCTGTGTAAGTTGGCTCTGCCTCGCTGAAGTCGTACTCCGATAGCATTTATAGCGTGGCAGGTATTTACATATGACCCCATGTAAAGAAGACTGCTAATGTGTAAGAACTTGAAATATATGGTAATAAGCGTATGCTGGTAGTAGGGAGAGACTGTGTCTTGCTAGGTCAGGGGAATAGGATTAGATGCCCGTTTCCATTTCAAGGAATAACAGCTTGAAAAATACAAGCTGCCTATCTGTGTTAAGAAACAAGTGCAGTATTTCAGCTCTGTGGCTCTTCAGGCTGTTGCTAAGTAGTGAAATCTGTTTGATCTGCAACTTATCTTGCAGATTCATCGTGCACCTTCCAGAAGAGCTCCAGGCTCTCCTCAACTCATTTCTAGTGTCTGTGATTTGTGCGCACTCAGCGCAGTTGGCCTTATGTTTATCAGTATGTAAAACTGCACTAACAGTGGGGTTTGATTCACAGAATTTGGCCGTTTAGGACGGTTCTGTGTGCTGCAGGACCTTCTGGTGTGTATTACTGTATTCCAGAAACAGTTGCTTTCCCAGTGGACTAGGAGTAGAGAACAAAGGTGAAAATACATGAATCTGAAGCAAGGTGGTGGCAGCAGGGGGTGAATTTCTTTAATGTAAGCAGCTAAATGCTGATTTTATTTTATGAAAAGCTGCCAGGTGCTGTGTGCGTTTCTGGATGGAAATTCCTCCTATAGGGAAAAGTCCCTGTCCCATAGAATGGATGAACTGTAAAATGCTTCACACCACAGTTTGTGCTTTCACAGACTTCTATCAATCTAGTATGAGTTAATGTGTATTTTATGTGATGTAATTGAAGTTAACTTTAACCTTCAAATGGAAATTTGGCTATAAACCTCAATGTGAATTTAGGAGCTAAAAAAAATTCTTAAGTCTAGTTTGTTCCATTTACTCAGTTTTGTGGTCTCTTCACCCATCATGTGTATATGCTTTTCTCCCCCACAAAACTGTGAAATACCCAGAAAAAAAAAATCTATTGCTCTGATTTGCAGAGCCACTGGTCGAGTCATTTTAAGTCACAGGAAACTCTTTGTGAAGTGTGCTGTGCGGAAACTAAATACCAGACGTGAGGTCAAAACTCTCGTAAACCTTTTTAATAAACCCTGTCCCTGGGTAGGAGTGAGTAGTCTGGGTGTGAGCGAGGGTGTGCAAACCGAAAACAGCCCTGCCACCCACCCTGAATCCCTCTCCCTGGCAGACTAAAGTCAAGTCTTGATTAGGTCGGGCTGTTTCCTGTTCTGGTGCTAACCTGCTCTGCCTCCATCTGGTTCAGCTTTTCAGCCCCTTAATTCACAAATCGTCATTAAAGCTAGTGAACTCATTTTGAGATGGCATGGGGGAAGATAATGCAGAAATGCACATTTCTTACAGTTAAACTTCACTGTGAAGAAGGATTTGTACTTGGGGGTTTACCCTCTAACCATTCTCTCATTCTCTCTCTGATTCTCCACTCTTTCCTTCATAAACTTCTTGCCTGATAGGAACCCTTTGTGCAGTGCACTGTAAGACATGGCCTCAAAAAGAGCATTGGTGATTCTGGCAAAAGGGGCAGAGGAGATGGAAACTGTTATCCCCACTGACGTTATGAGAAGAGCTGGAGTGAGTATGCAGACAGTGAAAAGGTCGTTTAATGTGCATCTGTTCAAGGGAATATCTTTGTCTCAGAACAGTGTTCGTTGGGAGTTCAAGGGCTAGACGGTTGTTTGGGATGAAAATTCACCTGTGTTTTCTTACTGTTTGTGCCATACCCCAAGTAAGCATGCATTACCAGACAACATTTGTGCAAAGGATAAACATAATAAATACCTCATAAACAACAAATACCTCAAACATTTGAAGTATGAGGCTGGTGGAAACCAGAGCAAATCTTATGGGATCTTGTGAGATCAGATAGTCTTTAAATGTACTATTTGAACTGGCGTATTGTTCTGTTTCTGACAGCTTTCAGTATTTCTCAGCTTGTTCTAAGTGCTACTTTAGGGCTAATATCTAAGGAAAATCCCCTAAATGAGTGTATTTTCATGAATTGTAATGACACACACACATATATATATATATCTCCTTCTATTAGATCAAGGTGACTGTCGCAGGCTTAACAGGAAAAGAACCAGTGCAATGCAGTCGAGATGTCTTCATTTGTCCTGATGCCAGTCTAGAAGATGCCAGAAAAGAGGTTGGTCACCCCGATCTGTTGTAGTGACTAGTATGGCCTTTGTTACCGTTTAGAAAGAGAATTTGGAAAGTTTCTAAATAACCTTTAGAAATACTTGCGCCCTGGCTTTACACAGCAGTAACTCACAGAACTGTGTGTTCTGCAGTTCTGTCCACTAGTGTAGTGATGCTTCTCCATGTGCTGGGATTAGTCAGATTGCTGAAATCCAAACAGGTATTTGTTTTTACAAAGCATCAAATTTAGGGGTTTTTTTAGTGTGTTAGTCAGGTGCTCCAACAAAGTACCTTGATTTGGAACGACAGAAAACTTCTGGTGGCAAGCTAAATACAATTTGAACTGTATAGTAAGCTTGGAATCCTTTCAGTGCAGAACTGCTATTTGCCTGATGAAACTCTTAATTTCTTCAGGCTTAAAACTTGGTTCTGAGACAGCCTTTGCTAAAAAATGTCTCTCCCTTGTATGGGAAAAAATATTTTCTTCCATTTAAAGAAATTGACTCTTTGTTCTTAAAGTCACTCTCTTTTAGATGAAGAAAAGATAGATTCCTTTGCCTCTCACCTGGCTCCATTTTAATGGCCTCAAAACAATGCAATGAATGTGCCAGCCTCTGTTCTATGGAACTGTGCTAAGTTTCATCTTCTGTTTGTTCAGGGGCCTTATGATGTCGTGGTCTTACCTGGAGGTAACCTTGGAGCCCAGAACTTGTCAGAGGTAAAAATCAAAGACATTTTCATGGGTAGTGGATGGTTTGCACTTGCTTAGTAATTCTGCATATGCAGTTCAACACCTGAAAATAAATCAGTAAGAGGCAACTAATTGTTTATTAGTCTAAGCAAGAGGGTAGATTCTTGGACTTCTGAGTATTTAGTCAAGCGAAGTGAAAAAGGAAGAATGCTCTGTATGGTGGGAAAGTGACTGTTATTAATTATACAGAGAATTGGATTGCAAATAGATAATTCTATGAAGCATAAAACAGGCTGACCCCACAGGAGTCTGTGTTTCTCTGCTCAGGACTTCTGTCTCTGGTAGGAACTGTTTTAGAGGTGGTATAAAGAACTTGTGGAAGATAAGGTGACAAACAAGTCCTATCAGGTAAGATTTAGATAGTATCACATAGGTTTTTAAGGCCTGGAATGTGAGACAAATATCGCTTCTAAATAATCTTTTTAAGAATGATAGAGACTGACTGGATTAATCTCATCAATACTCTTTCCTCTTTGTCTTATGTGAAGTTCTCAAACAAGTACATCCTATAGCCATATGCATTTTTTATGCAGGGCAAGTATTTCCCTTTACTGATTTCAGCTTTTCCCCTTCTTAGCGCTTTCATTGCATTCTGACATGAGTCAGGATTGAGAGTTGTTGGTTAGTTTTCTGTGTAAAATGTTTTTATGAATTTGCAGTAAAAAGCATTTCAGCCTTGTTTCAAATAATCAAACTGAAACAATGAGTTGTAATATGGCTTCTTTTTACAGTCTCCTGCTGTGAAAGACATTCTGAAGGACCAGGAAAGCAGGAAAGGCCTGATTGCTGCTATATGTGCAGGTGAGCTGATAAGATATATTGCTTTGTAAAGTGTTTGGATATTTTGAAGGGACATGCAGACAGTTGTCCTGCCTTAGAAACCTGTGTCCCTGTAATCTACTAATAGGAAAGTATACTGTGTGTGTACCCCTCGGCCATGGAATAGTGTGTAAATCTAGCAGAAGATCTAAAATCTTCTGTAAAATACTGTTAACATTTATCCTGCAAGTCCTATTGGACACCCAGTCCTTTCCAGTGTAGAAAGGCAGGCCTCCATCTTTCTTGGTTTTGTCGTTAGGTGAAATGCACAGAGCTATGAATGCTCTTGAATGCGACTATGGCAGCTCTCTACTTCTACCCCTGTTTCTGTTGCAGAATAATTGTAAATTCTCAGTTGCCTAATACAGGCCTTTGCTTGCACGTTTCATTTAGATGAAACACTTCTCAGAGAAGATGATAGCTAAACAGCAACACATGTCTTTCCTAGAACACATCTGAAATGAGTCAAATGTGCAAAAATGAAACTCACATCAGGCTTAGCTTTGGTTCCTTTTGGAATTCCCATAAGGAGTTTCTGTCAAATTATGTTATATTACTTTACACAAAATCCTTCTGCAGTTCAGGCCAAGGAGGAAGTATCAGAAGAGATGGGAATGTAAGAAAAGAGAAGAGGAGAGAGAAGAGGAAACAAAAAACTTAGCAGTTAGCCCATCATCTGTCCAAAATAGTTTTGGCATAGCAACTCCAACATTTAAAGCCTTCTTCTAGTGAAAGTCCTATAAAAATTCTCTAAAATTAACAATGCAGTAAAATACTTGTACCTAATTAGTGTTCAGATTGAAATGCAGGCTTTTTCTTATTTAGTTTCAAGTAGCTGTAAATAAAATATTAAATCATTTGAAATATATCAGTTTGAAATAGGTTATACTTGCTTTCATAAGACAGTACACTCGTTGGTAGGATAGCTGCCTAAACTTTCTGTGCTCTTTTTATGTTTTTTTCCAGATAGGGTGTTTTGTGAAATAAAATGTGAGAGAAGAGATAGCCGTGTTCCTCTTTTTTTTTTTTTTTTTTTTGAGATAAAGTCAGGATCAGTTTTAAAAGTGGTAGTCTGTCAACAGTGAATTTTAGGCCTTTGATGTGTGTTCTTCTGCTGTATATAAATACTTTTGAGATTTTGGTGTAACTTGTCCTTACAGGTCCTACTGCCCTTCTGGCGCATGGGATAGGTTTTGGAAGCAAAGTTACAACACATCCTTTGGCCAAAGATAAAATGATGAATGGAGGTATGTAATGATGATAATTTTCTCTCCAAACTCTTGTCAGAAAATACTTTAGTTGCACCCTTTCCTTAAAGAAAGGATAATAACTCTGTACCTTATTTTACTTCTTTGAATTTCAGTAATGCTTTTCTGAATATAATGAAATTTCAACTGGATGTGCTCAGACTGTGTCTTTAAATCGTTAAGTCATTTTTCCCTGAAAATGCAGGGCTGTATTAGCATTCTCATCCTCAGGAAACTACTCTTCTACTTTTTTTTTTCTCCCCACCACCATATACTCTAGAAACCAAGCAATCTCATGCTATTTTGTTTTGTTGCCTCAGTGGCATCAACCCAGACAGGCACTTTTCTTTTTTTTTTTATTATTTTTATTTTTATTCTCCCACAAGTAGTGCTTTGGTGCTGTAAGCAGCAAGGGGGCCATGTTTCTTGTACATTTTTTGTGAGTATTAACCAGTTTGAAAGGTGATCAGCAGATGGCAGGGTCTTCCAGTTTCTTCTGAGTGCATTTGAGAGGGAAAAAAAAAAAAAGTTGTAAACTCATATACAAAAGCAGTTACACCTTCAAAAGTAACTTTATGGGAAGTTACCAGCGCAATGACTGCTTCCCAAGGAACATGTGCAATCAGAGGTGCATTCGTACACCGGGAATGAGCTGCGGGAGCTTCATGCGGGGCCTTTCCCTCCCACCGAGGCCAAGGCAGTGACAAGCCGCTCGGCTCCTGCAGTGTGGGGATGTCTGTGGAGGGGAAAGGGAGCCCCAAGTGTGTGGGTGGCAGTTGAGGCGCCTCTGGCAGCGGGGCTGATGCTGTCATGCAGAGCCAGCTGGAGCTCAACTGCTCTGTCCTCTCTGTCGCCCGGAGTGGGCGCTGCGGGTGCTGCCCTGCGGCTGGCTCTGCTGCGGCGGCGGTGGCTGCAGCGCGGCGCGGCTGTGCTGACGTCCCTTCTGTTGTGTCCCCTCTGCAAGCGCACTACCACTACTCGGAGAGCCGCGTGGAGAAGGACGGGAACATCCTCACCAGCCGTGGCCCTGGTACCAGCTTTGAGTTTGGGTTGGCCATTGTTGAAACACTCATGGGGAAGGAGGTAGCGGAACAGGTGAAGGCACCTCTAATATTGAAAGATTAAAATCCTGGTCAAGGACATGTAGTAGAACAGCTGACTTTCCTAGAAGAAGTGAAAGATGCACTATCATACAGTCTAATTGTGGGTGTATTTTGTAGCCGTACTCCTTTAAACTGCCTTTTCCCCTGCCTTACAAACCAGCAGTGTTAATTCCTGGAAAAAAAAAAAAATCCTATTAGCAAACCACTTCAGCACTAGAAAGCAGTTAGCATCCGATCATCTTATTTAGCTCTTAGATGGCATTTAAAAATCACATGGACAAATGTTTGCCGATTAAATAAAATTGAAGCACCCCTGCTTGAGTGTTGTTTCTTTGTGTGTTTTCTCCTAACTCAGAGCTATGAAACTGTTTCACCGCTGGCTAGTGATGACTAGTGATGTACTATTCAAACTAGTTTACATCTAGAATCTTGCACAGTTCTTCTTATTAAGTTGTAATTCAGAACTTGTTTAAAAATATTTACTTTATAAGGCCTGACTCCCTAGAGTCTTGCATAACTCATGCACCATTTAATAATTTAACTCAAGGGCATTCCATTGATGATACTTGGAGAGAGAAATCATGTTGGCCAAAGATACTGTGCAACTACTTGTGTTCACAAGGGTAAGTTTATTTCTGGAGAGACTCTTGTAACAGAGGTGGGAGTGAAGATTCCCTAGAAGACTAGGGCCATAATGGTTTTCAGAGCAAATCTTTCTGATTCGTAATATTACTGATAAAACTTTTCAAAAAGAATAAAAGTGAAAATTGCTGCAAGATTGGAAGTATGCCCAGAATTCTTGTCTGTGACTTAATGTAGTAATTTGATCAGATATGTGAATGGCCTATTAACTTTCAGTATATTAGACAGAGTTGGTATTAAAAGCAGTTTCAATTCCACAAGTTCATTGTAAAACAGAAAGGGAGAATTTAGGCAAACTAAAAATAGCCGTAGTGAAATAATCAGCCCTAAGAAATAACAATTAACGTGGGAAAGGGGAAAGAGAAATGTCTGTATTGATAGCTGAAGATACACTTAAAGGGAATCAGCTGTGACATTATATTTTGCTGCTAAGTTTGTAACCTCATATGTAAACTTTTATCTGCTTTTAGACATCGTATTTATCCCGTCAGCCAGATTCTACAGGGTTCGGTGATCAGTCGTAGTCCTGGAGCCATCAGTACTGCTGCTCCAGTTCTGTCCGGCAGCATGCTAGCCCACTGAACTGTATCTGTGCTCAAAGAAGTTGTTCTCCAGAGAAAATCTTCACTCATCCTATTATTTTCAAGAAGCTAGAAAATCAAAAATATGCATTTTTCTCCTGAAACATGTGAAATACCAAAACTGAAGAAAGTGGAGATGGTCACAGAACCATTGCTTCTCTTATTAGGGGTTAATACATAGAAAAAAAGATGTTAGAAGGAATTCTCAATAACAGCCAGATTGGATACAGTGACGTCCTGTTGGGTTCCAGGGGTTCTCAGCATCTTAATTATTTCAACGTGAAAGGATGAAAATCCTCTGATCCTTTGTTCCACAGAAGACTGAACTGTGGGGGTGATTATATGCAGCAGAATAAAACAACAAATAAAAGAAAGAGGGAAAAAAAAGTGCAACATCCTATACAGCATAATTTGATAAACTAGTTTCCTCACAGAGTTGACTGAGATACTGTTTTTCAGCTTTCCATGTGGCACTGCTCTGTAGAACTGAAGGCAGCAGACTACCTTCTGCCTTAGGGCACCTAGAAATACTGACCTAAACCTGCTCCTCGTGCACGTTTCCGAAGGCACCGACTGTGGTGGCGTTGAGCTGCTCTCTGCGGTCGTCCAGCTGCAGGGCCGCAGCTGTGCAGGGCTCCCCACGGCCCTGAGCAGCCTCAGCTGGGCCCTCTCAGCACCCGCCGCCCCCGGAGCTCAATTTAAGCTGGGCCTTGGGGGCCTGTTGTGCTGTCCAGGTCTCCTGCTTTGATTCTGGACCTGCCTCACTCTTCAGAGCTGCTGCGATCACCAAGCTGCCGGCTGGAGCTGCTGCCTCGTGAGACCCTCCCTGCTCTGGCTCAGGTACGGGGAGGGGACGTGCCCCGTGCTGGGGAGGGCGCTGCCCTGGCTCGTGCTGCTGCTGCTCCTGCTTCCCCGTGCGCGCAGAGGGCCCTGCTCTGCTGCTGCCCCTTGCAGACAGAGCTGCCGTGCTCGTGCTCTAAGAGCACAGGGTTTCTTGTTGGGCAGCAGCGTCCTTTGTCTGGTAAAAATCAGTGTTTTCTGCTCAGTAGTTCAATCAGAAGGACTTCAGTTCCTAATGATTCCCTCTGTAGAATATTTTGCTTCCAGGGCTTAAGAATGTTGGAATTGCTGTACCCCAAGAAGTGTATACTTTTGTTGATATTTTTCTTCTTTTTTTTTTTTTGCTTGTTTTGTTGTTGTTTTTATTATAGAGCTGTGTCTCTTAAACTGTCTAGTTTCTCCTTGCTGCTAAGTCTCAATGAATTACTCTCAGAAACTAACATCTAAATAGCTCCAAAATCATCTAAAAAATTGCTGCTGTTGTGTTTGAGTATAAACTGTAGGAGTTACTTTCTTTGGTGCACTGAAACTTTGCACAGTAATTACAAGTTATTAGTGTGAGGAAAGCTCAGGTGTGTGAATTTACAAATCAGGAGTTTCCCCCACAGCCTGGCTGAAGAGCAGGATGAAGGAGTGGGAGACTGAGCAGAGCCATGAGTTGAGGGGGACAAAAGAGCATCTGCCGAGAGCTGAGGGCCTTCGCAAAGAGGGGAAATAGTGGAGTTCCCCTCCCTTCTTCAGCAAGGGGGGACAAAGGAGTCGGGTGACCTTACGTGTGAACAGGTGGAGGGAGGCAGGAGTTTGGTGTAGGTGCTGGGAAGGCTGAGTACCTTGGCCAAGGGGGAAAAGGAGAGGGCGTCCCTTGGTCGGGAAATTAGGGTAAAAGGGGGGCTGCGTCCCCCCAGCAATTTGAGACAACTCACTGCAGCAAAGCATAAAAATCAACAGTTTTAAGTTGGTAAGATGGTACTGAAGTCTAAGGGTTTTGTAAGCACTTTAGTGAGGGTGATCAAGAAAGAGTGAAGTAGCCGACTCTGGAGATGTCGGTGAGAGTGAGACCAGAAAATGCGGCTGCCCGAGGAGCAACAAGCACCAGGCACAGTGCAGCTCTCGGACGCTGTAGGGGGGCTCTTTGCCCCTCTGGGGGCAGTGTATGTTTTGCCGGCAGCTTTCAAGAAACAAAAACAAAACGGAAGGAAGAGGTTTCGGGGGACAGAGGCTGGGCGGGGCGGGCCGGTGGGAGCCGCCGCGGGGAGCCCCGGGAGCCGCCGGAGGGGCCGCGGGGAGCCCCGGAGCCGCCGCAGCAGCGCCCGGGAGCCACCGGAGG
>JAUBNY010000016.1:55356-68742 GCA_032275445.1 Crypturellus soui | reverse complement strand
GGCCGCGGCGCCAGGGCGCCCCCTCGCGCCCGCCGCCCGCCTGGCTGTCGGGCCCGGCCGGGCCGCTTGTGGCCGCGTTGCCGGGAGGGTCTCTGGAGGAAGGAGCCGCGTCTCTGTTTTCCAGCGCTGCAGCCAGCGAGGCCCTCTGCATCGCACTGCACTGCTGGGGAATGCCAGAGCTGTGTGTTTGGGATGCACTGGAAACTCCCTTACGCAAGGCAATATCCAGATGCAGAGTTCAGGCATTAAACTGCAAACGGAGCTCCTTGGGAAACAGCAGCCTCACTCGCTCACTGGGCTGCTCCAGGACATGCAGTAGCATCCTGTCTTGTCGTGGAGCCTGCTTTTGGTCGAGTTGGTCTGAGTGAGCTCAGAGAACACAAGCGTGGCCTGGGAGAGGTAGCGTGTCCAGAGCGCCCTGCCGTGCCCTCCTCGCGTGCAGGCGGACGGAAGAGCTGAGCCGTCTGGAGCTCGTTTCTGTGCATTACTCTTCTAGTTGTATGCTCTTGAGTTAGAATTAGGCTGCTGCCTGTGCCCACATCTCGGGATAAAGATATTCTGGTCCTCCAGTCAAAACCTTGCTCAAGGAGTGATGGAGTCCTTGGCTATTTCCAGGGACATGCAATGTGCCCTAGCAATACTGTTGTGGATTCCATCCAGTGCATGACTGATAAATCATCAGTGTAACGTGTCAGGGCATTGCATGACTGATATAAAATCCAGAGAAGAAAATTCTAACAGTTGATCCTCACCTCTATGATTAACTGGTGTGTGTGACAGAATGCCAGCATTAAGCCATTTAGCACAAAGCTGGGAGTTAAGCGGTTCTCTCTCGCTATGCTCAGGCTGGCCTTCAATCTTTAGAGCCTTATGGCAACCTGCTTTGGCCTCTGTGTTAAACAAGAGCTTCCCTGGTGCCCCTTCATGGCCTGAGGAGCCCACCTCAGGGCTGGCTGCCCGCCCGCCTCTGTTGCTCCTGATAGAATGACCATTCCAGTTTGTTGTCTTTTCGGCATGATGAGGTACTACGCAAAAGACTTCTTTCCCAACAGAAGCAGTTCAGGTTATTTTAATCTCATGAGCAATAGGATCCATCAGGGTGTGCACTTGTACTCTCATCTCCACCCTGTGCTGTCAGAGGCCTCTGCATCGTCACGTGCATATCAGCACTCCAGAGTTATGCAGATTCTGCATCATAATAGCCCAGCGCCAATTCAAATTGCCCAAGCTCTAAGTACCGGGGTGTGCAACCAGGATGCAGGAAACCTCTTCTCAAATAACTTGTCAACATGAGAGTTGATAACTGAAGTTGCCAAGTGCGGCTTAATAGGGTTGGAGTCTTGGGTTTGCTCTGGTTCTTGCACCACCACCATGGGAAGGCTGGCAAGGCAGTAACATCACCAGGGGCTGCTCACTGTTCACGCTGTCCTCCTGGCAGCTTGCTCTGCAGCTTGGCCTGGACTGAAGCAGTCTTCAGTGTGGACTTCTCTGAAGCTGATAATTTCCTTGTCAGTTGTGCACCTAGAGGCTGCTGAGCATGTAGGATTGGCGTGTGCTCCTGCTGCCTCCTAGCAGGGCGTTCAGTCCCGAGGCTGCTGTGAGCACAGAAATACTAACAAAGGTAAAAAATTACTTTATATAACAGGACATTCTCTGCCACTGGAGTGGTTTGGTGGACCAGATACCGTTCTTGGGACTGCAGGCTTGATCCAGAGTTCTTGTGCATGGGGCCCCTCGGGGTGTTTTAGTACACAGTGGTTAGCACCCTTGGATAGTTTATGGAGGGTGGGATCAAGGGGATTCTTTGTTTTTACTTATTTATTAGCTTTCTCCTCCTGGCATTTCAAGGCAGTATATTCAGTAGCTGCTTAGAGCTTTTTTTTCCCCTGATGTATCCAGAACAGCGTAGTATTTAGCATCATACTTCCTTTCACATGGCTAACAGTTGGCTTTAGAAGTGGCTTTAAGATGCTAACAATTTGTGGCTGACAGCCTTAATCTTCAGCAAGAAGCTGCAGATTTTAAGCAGAGAAGCTTTTCTTCCTCTGAATCACTTTGTAAGTAAATGAATAGAATTAATGACTCCCTTGCTTCAGTGACCTGCCACCTAAAATCTGGAATGCCTGACACCTTCTTCAAAATGAACCACAACTGGGAATCAAGGTGCACACCAATATATAAATAATACAGCAACAGTCTATGAGCAATCATAGGTGTGGCTTCCATGTGTGATTCAGAAAAAAAAATAATGAGCTGTGTGTATGAAAATAGGCATTTGGGTGGGGATTATGCAAGCCCTGAATGACAATGCAGGATGGGTGGTGGTAACGTGTCTTTCAGTTTATACAAATGCTAATCACAAACTCAGCAGCCGGAGATCTCTGCAGTTGTGTTCAACAAATATTAATAAGTATAATTAAACCACCACATATGCTAGATCTTTCAGTGCCAAGGAACTATGAGAAACCGGAACTTACTATATGTTTTCTGTTAATATAACTTTGAAAAACAAGTTGCCTTAATCTATTTTTTTAAAGAAAAAGAGAAAAAAAGGAAAGAAAGGCTCTCAGCAGGGACATGACATAAACTCAATGGATTAGTTAACTGATAGATAAAATAATAATACATCTTGTTACTTCTATGTCAGATTTTTCCCTTGAAAGTAATCTAGGGAGCATGTGTTCAACAGATACAACTTGTAATACTATTTAAAGTGGTTATAAGGACCACTGTTTCTAATGAGGGTTTTGAAGGGTGGAATTCCACGATGACTCAGTTGATCATCATCTTAACCCTGAATTCGTAGCAGTGCAATCCCAATGAGTTCTGTAGTTTCAGTACAGTAGGGATGTGCCTATTGCAGTGTGGGAATGAATGGGAAACTACTAGTAAAACATAGAGAGGATCAGTAATTTTAAACTGTTGCAGAATTTAATTAAATTGTCAATCAGCATGTCCCTAAATCAGGTTTACTTTCTGTTTTGATTTTACTTTATGAGGCAAGAGAAACTGATGATCAAGAATTTTTAAATGTCTTCCCATTAGAGCTGTGTGTTATTCCTTGGATATTCCCAAACAAAATCTGTTTAAGAGCAGATTAACATGGCGAAGAAGTTAAATGAGAGTTTGTTCGTTTTATTTTACTTTTTACCCAAGTCAGCAGGTACCAATGCAGTCTCTACCTTTCAGGAACAGACATGTTGAGGAAAGTCATTATTTTCATCCACATATTCTTTCCCCAAGTTACTAGCTAGACTCAACTCATCTCCTACAACCTACCTCCTGCAACCTACAAGGCACTGGGGTGTATTTACAATATCTAATCTCTAATATAGCACTGAGAAGCATGGACCCACTCATAGTGCAGTAGCTCTGCAGGGGCAGGTGAGGTGCCAGCGGACACAGCTCCCTTCTCCCTGCAGGAAGCAGCACTTCCCACACGTTCTCTGCCTTAACCCAAACTTCTGGACTATTTGCACTCCAGCTTATCGAGTCAGAACTCCTTTGAAGTCTGATTATTCCAGCCGAATCTATTTGGCAAGGGGCTGCCTCCTGGGAGTCAGCTCTCGGGCCCTGCCCAGGTGAGCCCAAGCTCTAACTATTCAAACCTGTGATCAGACTGTTGCGAGAGCGTGTTGTGTCCTGACAAGTCTTATCACATGTCAGGGGATGAGCAGAGAAACATCTTCTGGCCAGAACTTGCAAAGCTGCCCCCACAACTCCAGAGCTTCATTACTCACTTGAAAAACTGAAGGCAGCTTTTGCACCACCTAAACTTCATCCCCCAGAGCACAGAAATCCCCCCTTGCCTGGCAATGTGCAAGAGGCTTCCACTTCTCTTGGCCAGTGCTTGCCCCGCTCCCTCCTGCGTCACCAAGTACAGACCATTCTGCTGGGGTCTGCAGGGAAACCTTGGACCTTGCTCCTTGTGGGTGTTGGTTCCAGGGCAAATGGCAAAGAACATGCAATACATTACCTAACGTGCTGCTGGCAACTCCAGAAATGACAAAGGTTGTTATTCCTAGTGGACCATGTAGGTTATAGGACACTTTATTGCCAGTATAAAACTATATGCCCCAAAATACCAAATACTTTATTAAAGAGGAATTAAAATTAGATCTGTTCAGCATCAATGATCAAACATATACATTCCATGTAACTTTAATTACATGGAAACTGAATTCCACATTTGTTTCACATTTAATATTTTTCACTTTAAATTTCCCAGTAAATGCAAATACATAATTGTATACATTACCCAATAAAGCAAAAAAATAAACAAAAATAAATTGTAACATAAATAGTATACTTTAACTTTATTAAACTCAAGACATGACAATATTCAAAATACAAAGTGAATTATTTTTAATCAATACTGTACACAATGCAGAAATCAGTGCATTTCTAGAGCATGTATTTCACCTTCATTTAGTTTGTACTAACACAAATAAAAAATAAGCTTTAAAATAGCTCAAACATCTCATTCAGCAGTTTAAACTGTAAACAGTTTGTTTATATATGTTAGGAGGAACATATTTAACTTTTGTACCCCCATTAACGAGCACCTTTTCTCTTGTGCTTATCTATAAGAGGATAAAAGTAATCAAAATGAGCACGAGAAACTCCTAATGCACAAATCTGGCGTCTCAGTGAGTTTTAGTGGATCACCGAGGCAGAATGAGAAGAACTTTAAAAAAAAAAAAAAAAAAAAAAAAAAAAACAATAAACAGGAAGCAGCAGCATCTGAAGCAGATGGGACTGACACTGTTCATAAATGGAATCATTTTTTTCATACATTCCTCCCCAAAAATACTGAAAAGAAACCAAAACACAAGACCAGCTTGTGTTGTGTTTCTGATTTTTGATACAGTCAGAATTTCAGACACTAGATGAGTAAATAGTTGTTATGGCCGATTTACTAGCAACTGTACAGCTGCTTATACCCTCTGCCACTTTTAGGGCACATTCACCCCTCTCTAGAACCCATCAGGAAAAGAGCAGCAGAGGTGTATCAGGAACGGTTCCAAAGCTCTCCTAAGAGAAATGGCAAAAATGAGGCAAGTGTCTCTAATGATTGAAAAATCCACAAAGCCTAAATCTGTTTTAAGCTACTTCACTTAAAAACATCTACTACTATCAAACTGAAGTGTCAGATTAATTGGTCTAAATACTTTTCCACTATGTTTGTCAAAGTCTCAAAGGGGGTATTTGATTTGGAAGTTCCCTTCTAACCAGGTTGGCATATCCTAGGAAAGAGCAGTCTTGTTCTCAGCAGTGTTACCATCTGTAAGAAATTTCAGAAATGCCTGATATGAAAACTGTACTGCAATATCTGCTCCATCAGTTTTACATGCGACTCGTAAGCAAAGTTAGGTTTTCTTTCATTTTTTTTTTCTTTGATAATATAACTACCAAGTTTGTTAATTTAGTGTAACATATAACTGGCCAACTTAGACTACTACCCGTCGATATGTTTCTATGAAATCTCTGTAGGTTTTCAATTTTACAGACCAGTCTTCAGAAACATATCAGAGATATGCAGCATTATAGGATTTTACCATCCACTTTCAAGTTCCCAGAGGACAAACTGGTCCTACTTCATGATTTAAGAACCTCGGGAACATTGTAACGTGGTAAAGTTCAGCTCTATTCAGAACAACTGAGCTCAGATGTGCTCCCAGAGGCTATGGAGAAACTACGTAAGACAGATGTTTCCGTTTCAGATGACCAGCTACGTCCATTCTAGTTTTTGAGTCCAATTTTGTTGGGGTTGATGTGGCTGTGCCTTCAGACCAGGACTGTATCTCTGAATTAGAGCCAGTTTCTTCTGCTTCTCTGAAGAATTTCTCATACTTGTCCAGATATGGAGGCCTTTCAGGCAGCAGATAGTAGTGTGTTGAACTGGCCTTCTTGCCATTTTCAATAATGGGAAGAATACAAGGGATCTTGTTGGCAGATCCTTCGCTATTTTGCCTCTGTAGAGCTTTGCTGCTGACATATTTAGGATCAGGTGCAAAACTCTGGGTGGGGGGCATAATCCCATTGAGGTATGAGGGCAGACTTTTAGGACTTGGTGTCCGGGAATTGCTGCGGGAGAAAGGTTCCCTCGGCGGCACTTTGGGGGGCCTGTCTTCATCACTGTATGCACTAGAAGCAACCTCTGCTGACCACCTTCTGTAATCTGGTTTGAGAGCCCTTGGAGGTATGGGAACCCGTGGTGGAATCTCTGGTTTGTCTTCATCCGAATTAGGAGAAGACCTGTTTAATTGCCCAGATAGTCTCATTACTGGTTTACTGAGTGATCCAGCAGGTCCCGAATGGGATCTTCGCAACCGCCGATGCAGCTGTTGTGGAGGAGGATAAATCCCAGATATGTATCCATTTAGACTTTTTGCGGGGTTGGTGCCTTCTGGTTTGGGTCCTGCTGGAGCATCAAAATAGGCATAATTGATTTGTCCACACCCTCTAAAGCTCCGCCTGCCTGCGACATTGGTTTTAAAAGGAGGAAGTTCATAATCTCCTAATAAAAAGTCAGTGTCTGAGCTGGTCAGGAATTCCACTTCTTTATCAACCTCATCAAAAGAAGGATCCTCAGAAATAGGCAGTGGGGGTAGTGGCCTGGAGCTGCGGTCATTGGAAGATGCAGACAGAAAAGGAATTGGCCCGTGTTTTATGGACATGTGAGGAGGTGTTTCCTCAGAAACATGGCCCATAGTTAATGACAGTTTACTAACGCCATGAACAAGATGGTCTTCGTATCTTGAAACTGACTGTTCAATTTGGGGACTTACAGGAGCTGGACAGGATTTCTGAGATGGGGCTTGGATGCAACTTTCAGCATAGCTGTGGTCATTCCTGGAAACGTGCTCTGAAGAGTGCCCTAAAAAGGTAAGAAAGTCCCTGCTAAGTAACATTCCATCACACGACTTTGCCACTACGTAGCTAACAATTCTTCTAATGTGACAATAAATAATGTCTGCTTAATGATTTCAGAAGCAAAGGTTAGCTGCAAGATTCAATACAGCTGTAACAGGCATGTGCTTAGTTACGAGAGCAGATGATTATGTTATCATTTTAGGACGGTTCTCTTCAGTTAAATGGTGTAGTTTGAGACCTCACACATAAGCGATAGAACAGAGCTACAGTTGCATGGATTCTACTGGACTATGACCAAAAAGTTATTTTTCTAAAGGGCTTTTTGTCATGAGTATAATAGCAACTCAGAGGCTTGTAAATACAAAGAAAATTTGTTCTTGATTATGTATCTGAAACAATCTTCATGTTTTTAAAGTGGTATTTTCTTGAAAAGAAATGTTTGCATTCTGTCACCAGAGGGCAGCCTTATATCCAAAATGAGATAGTGTCTTAAGGAGTCTTCTTCCTAGACAAGCATTAGAGCTTTATGTTTTAAAATCTTCATTATACTTACCACTGGATGGTAAATGTTGCTCTGCTGATGGATTCAAATTATATGCCACAGCTATAGGGTCCACATTAAAGAAAGTACTAAAAATAAAACAAACAAAAAACTGTAAATGAACCATAGATTACTACTGCTAACAGTATTCTTAACCCTCATCTTACATTTGAAAATGCAATAGATAAGTTTAGCCTTCACTTACTTTTCAAATCCATTGTGGCTACCCCAACAGGTTTTCAGACTCCCCATGCCTTGACTAGTGTGAATAAATCCAGTTTTTAATGGCATTCTCATCTCTTGTGCTGCAACTCCTGCAGTTGACATTGTGTATTGCTCTAGTGGTGATTTCTCCCAACCTTAGAAATTCAGTCCTGACAGGCTTCCTGCAGCTTGCCTTCCCTTCAAAAAAAGAGAAGGGCATAAATATCAAAAATGCAAACTTGCAAACATTTAAAATTTCAGTGGTTCAAGGAAGGAACTAACTAAGTCTATCCTGACATTTGACAATAGCAGAATTTTAACAAATTTGTTTTGTCACTGACTATAAACCAAATATAAGTTTAAATATGTTGTTTTACAGGGTATAGTATGTTCTATAACTCTAGTGATACACAGGAAATGACAAATTCAATTTTTGGGCATAAACTGCCAATTATTCAGGCAAATCGTTTGCCAGTGCAAACTGTCTTTAATGTATTTAATTCTGTAGTAGACAGTAGACAAGTCTTTTTTTGCCAATGAGATTATGATATGCAGTGCTGCCAGCATAAAATAGCCTAATATATTTTTTGTAAGGTACCACCTAAGGTACCAATAGGCTAAAAATCTCTGTTCTTGAAAGAACAGCTGTAATAAACAAAAATACTGACTGCTTTGATCAGAAGTAAAATTGTTCTCTGTAATCCTTTTATGTAAAGCAGTCACTATTATTAATAAGCTTAAGCATAAAGATAATTAAAATCATCCTCAAATTTTCTAGCTATTTACTTCAAGCAAATCTACCGAAAAAAAAGCTAGAAAGACAGCATCTGGAAATGCTCTTAAATTGTCTCTACTGAGATGTTTTTTGAATGTGCAAACAATCTCATCCACTTACTCTAGCAATGTGCTGACAATTGCTTTAAATTCAACAAGCAATCATAGTTTAAGGAAAAAGTTGATTCACAGAAGCTTTTGGGACAATTCAGAATACATTATTTCAGAAAAAACTGTGTAAAAGCAATCAACATTCTGCTGCTAAGCAAGTATTTTCTTTGGGTCTGTGCATCAAATATTTACACAAATACCCTCAATTCATCAGGTACAATATGATGTTATCTGGCAGTTCCTCCAGTTAATTAGTATATTTCTTGAGAATCAAGAATATGACCAGTTTCTAATGCAAAATTCCTTCTAAAGAAAAATTTAACCTAAAGAAAGGGCAAACAACTGGACATGAATTCCATCAACAAACTACACACCTCAAGAACTCCCCTTGGCAGTGTGGTACTGCCTTGTACAGAAACAAGTAATAGCTTATGCTTAACATATTTCTGTTCAAAAACAGAAGAATTGGCTAATTCTTCTATGTAGAATATATCTAATCCTGAAACCTAACAGTAACATTTGCCTTTTATAAGCAAACAAATGTTTAATCAAGAACTTCTCTGCTCTTCCAATGTTGAATTTGGTCTAGTATTGATTTTCTAAACAAATAACACCTGCAAAACAGCTTCTGACTCTACCTATGTCTATTCCTTACAAAACCTGATCCCTTTCTCTTTAGGAGTATTAGCATGGCTCAGACTGAGTAAGATTCAGCCTAGCATTCTTTCTATTGCAGCACAACAAAGTGTTGACCACATTGATTTCAATCCTCTGAAATCTTTTACTAAAGAGTATTTATTTTCTTTTAAGACAATCTTAAACTCGCCTAAACCAGATATTTTCATCACACAGTCAGACTTTTTCCAGTAACAGGAATTAGACTTTCAAAGTAAAATTAAATAAAAGGCACTAGTACAATAGTAGTACCAATTCTAAAATATGTTTGGACTATGTTAAAACAATTGCCAATAAAATGAGTGCCGATCATACGAGCCAACACTCTGTAGAGTGGTGATGTTTGTGCCTCGCAGATCCCTGAAAGTCCCCAGACTATTGGTAATGAATCTGTGAAAGAAATGCTGAATTACTGCACTTGGTGACTTTGAAAGGGTCTACACTTCTATTTCATTTTTTTTCAGTTATATGCAAGTCAGAAGTTGAAAAACACTGATAGAGAACACTGATTAGTCAGCAAATGCTAGTGCCCCATCTCACCCATACACAAGATGCAACAAGACCGTAAGGGAGAGCGGCATTGAGCATGATATAAAAATCAGGACAGGAAGGGACAGGAAGAGGAGTGGCACTGCTGTCAGCTGAGAGCACGTCCTGTGCTTGCTGTGAAAACACACAATCCTCGCAGGGTTCGTGAGCAGACCCGACCTCCATCAGCTCCCCCGTCAAAACCACTGCAGCAGTTACTGCGTCAGCTTCCTGAACGCTGTCTGAATTCCAGCTTTCAGAGTGACAGTTGCACAATGGTCTCTCTGAAATCTCTCTGGACTGCTAGGCCTTGATTTCTGAAAGGGACCTAAATATTTACAAATTCCAGGAAAATATAATTTTAACCTGTCTCAATCAACTCTTTAATTCTAAAAATAAAATAAAGACAAACTTTATAAGCCATAAAACTTGCTTGCTTCTAGCAATGATCCTTTTGTGAAGTCCCAGACAGTGATCTGTCCTGCTGTTTCAATAGGGACTTGTGAACAGACTGAATGATGAAACCGATCGTGCTAGAAGCTCGAAGTGTGACGAGAGGACACTAGATACACAGTGAGCTGCATGTGCTCCTTCACTGAGTCACCTGGTGCCTTTTTCAGTGTTAAGCCCAGAGAGTTAGTGTTTATATTTGAAAATATGCACACACTTCTATGGACAAAGGAAAAATAAGTAGGAGACACAAGCTATGTAACTGAGGAGTATGAAGTCTGAATTTTATACAGGGTTGTCTTTAAGCTGAGCATTATTTACATATTTCAGGATGCTGCCGTTCTCTATTAACCAGTAATAAAAGAGCATAAAAATCTGATATTTATTTCCTTTTAAGACAAGAAAATTTTGAATTTTTTATATGAAACATCCCAAATACACAGCTTTCATACTGCATTATAATTAAATACACGTATTACAGCAACAGTAGTCCCCTGTGTAGAAACTAAGAAGCATCTGCATCTTAGCTCACTGTCATCACAGATAAACTGGTTAATCTGCATTGTTCCTTTTTCCTGGACATTATTAAGTATGTGAGGCAAATCAGTTCCATTAATATAGGAGATTTCTCTGGTATGCACAACAGACCAAATCATTATGTTAGAATGTTTCACTTAGTGGATATGTATGCAATTTCCTGTAAAGACTTTTTTGAAAGCCTTCTTAAATTTTGAACATGTTTTATGAAGGCAGCACTCTTCACATGGCAGGTGATTCACTGCTTTTAAGAAATTAGAGGGGGGGGTAGAAAATGGAGGGAAAAAAAATAAGACCTACCTACCACTCTTGTGATGAACTCTGGCTACCTTAAATCCACAACTTATTTTTGCTCCCCTTGCCAGCACATATCTTTAACAAATCTCAGAAACAATTCAAAGGAGGAGGGGCACATTTTTGTGCTACAAGTCATCCACCTCAGCTAGCTGTTCCTTATTTGACAATGTGATGTCATTTCCTCCTTTTCCTTTTTTTTTTTTTTTTTTAAGGGATGACTTTATGTTTAATGTAAGTAGCAGGGAAAGAGCCACCATGTTTCAAAGTTAAGCATTTGAGACTTCTAGCTGCACTGTAAAAAGCTGAAACAATCTTGGTATGCTTTCTGGAACTCAAGATGCTTCTCCTCTCCTCTTCCTCCCTTCTTGTTTTTTGTGAGGATCAATAGTTCCCTTAAGTTAGCTTAAATCTGTTATTTTTATACGGAATCAGATAATATTTACTAAGCACCACAGTTCCATGGAACATTACACTATTGTTCAGAGTCACAAGCTAACGCACATTCAGATGTGGGTCCCAGAATATATATATATATTTTCCATTATAGCAGTAATTATTTAGGTACAAGGCACGCTCTTACAGCTTTGAGAGATCTGTTTATACACATACTGCCAGCCAGAAATGAACTGGACTCTGATGCAGAAAATGTAGAATAATCACTTAGTGCAGGCAAGAAATAAAAAAAAGGTACTCAAATTATAAGAGACTGCACATAAGGTCAATTCTGTAGATACACCCCAAAAGATGACCAGCAGGACTGATCCAAATCAACTGAACAGCAAGCAAACAGTGTATCAAGATTATAGGATAGGTATTTAGGAAGATGATGAAAGAGCTACAGTTCACCAAAGTGTTAAGCTTGGTTAAAATCTAGGCTACAATTTTCAGGGCCCTGCACAGCACCTGGGAGGGACCTGCAACTTGCCAGTAGAAAACTAATAATTAAATAGCAAGACAATTGCCTTGCTTCTGCTTGTCAAATTTCAGAGGCATATTTAAGGCATGGTACTTCACCCTCCTGAACATTTTCATGTCAATATAGCCAGCTTACATTTGGGAAATACAAATGCCTTTATAGCTGACTCAGTCATAACCACAATGTTAGACTTATCGTAAGTCTAAGTTTTAATTTGTTTTCCAGTATAGAGAAGTGCAACCCTTTTCCTCTAAAATAATTCCTGAACATGTGCCCACAGAAAGGCAGTAACCAGTTCTTCAAAAGTCTTACCAGAAACTCATCCAGGAATGAGTTTTCTTTTTAAATATTTGTCAGATAAATACAGCTAAATTGCTAAGAAGAGAAAATTAGGTTTGTGCACAAAGTGGTGAAGATAAATAGAGCAGTTTGGTTTCCTCTTTTAAATATTTACTAGCTTATAAATGCAGATTTCTGTCTGGGAATATTTGAGTGGCCCAGGAGCTAAAGAAGTACGAGTGTATATGATACATTTTGAGCATTACCAACAGAATGTTTTGATCCACTAAAAAAAATCCCCCCTTTCAAGAGTTTAAGCTTGAGTAGGTGAGGGCTGGAAGCTGGCGGAGAGGAGCCTTCAGCATTGGGATGCATTATCACTTGTCAGGCTGATCAGAGAGACCTTGGCCCCCCGAACCTTCAGCATTCACTGTGTGTACATATAAGTGCTTTTATATATATATACATATATATATCTGTATACATATATCTCCTCTTTTGTGTCTAGATGAAACGTAATGAATGACAGTGTCACTGCAATGACAGGGTAGGAGGCTGTTGCTTTGTGGACTAGGAGTGCTGAGACCGTCCACGTTGTGCGCGGCGGCTTGCATTGCGTAACTAGCGCGGAGCACGTTCACAGAAAGCATAAATGCTCAAGAGCTGCGCTGTAAATGTTTTAAGGGTACAGTGATGTCTCCAGCTTTAAATGTGATATACTGGGTACTTGGGGCGGGGGGGGAAGGGGAAGGAGCCGGTACTGCAGATGCAGTCGCGAGGACGTGTTTATTCTAAGTTAAGCCATGCTAAATGAGCGTGCCGAGCACAGCATGAGTGCGCCACGCGGCCTGCTCACTCCGCGGCTGGGCTGGCCGGGAGCTGCTCGCGGGAGGCGCTGCTGCCGCTCCGCGCCGGGGGAGCGCGGCGGCTCCCGCGGGCCGCGCCGGCAGACGCGGGGGCCGCGCGCAGAGGCCGGCCGAGGCCGCGGAGCGCTCGGCTAAGGCGCAGCCGAGGCGGAACCGTGTCCTCGCTCGTCCCGACCCGGCCCGCGCCAGGCCGCGGCCCGCTCCCGCGCCGCCCGCCGCCTTCCCCCGCGCCGCGGCGTGGGCCGCGCTGGCTGAGCGGCGGGCCTGGCCTGGGCTGCTCCTCCTCCTCCTCCCTCTTTCCTTTCCCTCCCCTCCTCCGGCGCCGGGCGCGG
>JAUBNY010000016.1:12093-51678 GCA_032275445.1 Crypturellus soui | reverse complement strand
AGCTCCCTCAGCCTCTCCTCACAGGGCAGATGTTCCAGCCCCTGATCCTCCTCGTGGCCCTGCGCTGGGCTCTCTCCAGCAGCTCCACGTCCCTCTGGTACTGGGGAGCCCAGACCTGGACACAGGTCTCCAGATTTGGCCTCCCCAGGGCTGAGCAGAGGGGCAGGATCCCTCCCTCGACCTGCTCCTCTTCATGCACTCCAGATCCCATTGGCCTTGGCCACGAGGGCACCCTGCTGCCCCAGGGTCAACTTGTTGTGCAAATGGTACCTGACTGAGTGAATCTGCATTTGTATATTGAGAAGTCTGTGAGGTATTCTCTTAGTAGAGTGATGCAGGCATTATGAGAATGTAAAAAAAAATGACAAAATCCTAATCCTAATAATGTTTTGCACATGATCATCTTGAAGCAAGAGAAGTCAGCTGGTACAGCTATTGATTTAAGAGAAACTGTAAGGCATACAGAACTCATCAGAATCACTAGTCTCATGGAGCTGGTGGTAAAGCAGTATATAGAGTGTAGCAGTTGGAAGTTCACGTGCTGATTCATAAACTGTATTGCTGAAATTTCAAGTAGTTCTACTCTTGCTGTGCAGGGGGATGTTGTGCAGTGTGAAGTACTGCGGGTCACAGAAAGATGAGCAGTTTTGCCAGGAAGTTTTTGGTTTTGCAAAAACAATGAGTTTGTGAGTAGTGCATACCCACTGGTCAGCAGCACCAACTCTTGCATTATAATGGCAACAATAGACTACTGTGTAGATGTGCAGAAAATCAGGCTTATGTAGGGATCGTTACTCTTTGTATGAATTCACGCTAATACAAGATTTTAAAGCATTGGATAACTTTAATTTGCCTCTTCAGTCATCTACAGAAACTGACAGAGATAGCAAATCTTTTATGCTTCAGGCATATGGAAGTGGTTTGTGATGCAAACATGCTATCTAACATGGAAGTACTGAATGTCTTTTATGAGCTCTCATTTGTGTACCTTGATTGCATCTCTGTCTGGATGTTACAGATGCCAAAAGTTTTCCATGGATTTGAAAAGCAGGCACAGAAAGACTGATGAAATAAAAATCCATTAAAACTGTAGAGAAAGTGCCTTATATCAGACCGCAGGAAGTTGGGAAAGGACATTATCCTGTGCTCTAGACACGTGGCTTTGTTTTCCTTTGTTCTTCTCATGCGAGAGGCAAAATTGGGTTATATGGACCCCCAGCCCATGTTTGAGTCAGCATGGCTCTCTTAGGGTATGTCTTCATTTTGTTCTTGCTTTCATATTTCAATTAGACTTTTCCGTTGTTTTCTGCCTGTAAAGACTGAGCACGGAGTGATTCGATTCTGCTCATAAGCTTCAACTCGGGTCCCTCTCTAAACAAACAGATGCGTCCTGAGTCCTTCAAGGAAAGGACTGTGCAGCTCCGTGGTTTTGGAGTCGGTTCAGAAGGCAACAGCATTAGGAGAAAGCAACATTGTTCAAGTGTCAGGGTTCACTGTGGCTGTAAATGAGGAATATATGCTTACTTCACTGGTCAGATTTGTATGAATGCAGCTATACGAGGCAGGTATAGGGCAGAGTGAGTGTGTTGCATTTCCAGTCTAGCCAGAAGACACACATAAGGGAGGAAACTCATGGGTCAGTAAAGGAGGGCTAAATTAGAGGTTAGTGTATGCGAGTGTCTAGACAGCAAATACAGACATGCTGCAGAAGTCAGTGTGTCCGGGAGTGGAGAGTCAAGATTAAAAAGCCATTTCAAAGGCATGCTGCCTTCATGGGGTAGTCATGTGCTCAGACTTCTTTGGCACATAAGCATAAGCTGGCTGAGGGAAGAGATCAAAAAAGGGCACAAAGATTGACACAGATTCTGCAACAGCCTAGACCAGAATGGAACTTGATAAATTAAAAATAGCTTCTTGTTCACACTTGTGTTTTACAGAAATGGCCACAGCCACATCTATTTTTTTCCATCTGTGCTCTGTGAATGTTTCGCAGGAACATTACTGCTCATGTAGATGTTTTGTACAGTGCTCTCGGGCAGAGTTCATTCTTGATTTCAGGCAGGTAAGCTGGTCACCAGATTGCCTAGCTTTGTGACTGTAATGCCCCAGGGCAATACTGTTCTCCCAGGGATTTCCTTAGTCTGTATTAGACTAGCCCAAACAGAGGATGTTTTTAGGGCAGAGTTGAGACTTTCCAGTGAAGGATGTTAGCCAGACTAGTAGAAACAGAGGAGCTGACTCAAGTCCTTGTTTAACTGCCTGGCTACTTCTCATCTGCTCCTTAATAAAACAAGAGGGCTTGCTGTCAGCTTAGTAGTTCAGTGTGTATTTTTATGCCCTCTAACCATATGGTTTCCCAGAAGTGTGGTATTTTGCTTAATGGTATTCTGGGGGAAGCTCCTGGAGTCTACCCACCTGTACTGTCAGGGTCTGTATCGTAGCTGAAGTTGCTTTTTTGTCCTTTCAAAACACATATATTCTGCTGCCTTGTTCTATCATCTTTGTTTTACTGTTCTATTTCATTTTTTTTTTTCCAGTGGATGTTTTCTGCCATGATGATCTCACTGCATACATGGATGCCTTCCCCACATGTACTCTGAAACCATAATCATAGAACCTTGGGATGTAATAGCACAGTGTTTTGCAGGTGGACATAGGCTTATGGTGACTGCTTCAGAACAACCTGAAGCTCTATGAGTGTGCGTGGCATTTACCTTGAGCCGTTATACTCTGTCTTGTAAATTAGTGTTGCTAAATGGAGAAGGTTAGCTGGCATCTGAAATCCGAAAAATATTGTGTAGATAGAGCTGCAGCATTTCTTATGTTTGAGGTTTCTACAGCTTTCCTCCTTGTAAAGATTTTTTCTGATACAGAGGTGTCTGAACTGATTCTTGCACAAGTGTAAGGTTGTTAATTTGAGGTCTATGCAAGTCACCAAGATAAGAAGTATGAATCAGGTCTGGCTGACTGTCCCGGGTGATGTGGTGTCCTTCATGCTGTGCTGCTGAGAGCACATATGACCATGGAGTTGAGTTGCAGGTCCGGTGTATTGCACGCCCAGTCTGAGGTGAATGGATTGCAGTGGCCAAATTCATGTTGGTCAAGGTGGGGCAAGAGCTGTGGGGAATAATAAAATATTCTCAGCACGTGTACCCTTTGGGTAGTTCATAGTGACAAGTTTAGATGGTCTCAGTCTTGCAAAGTCTTCACGGTTGGGTAGCAGATTTAATTGACATTGGAAAGAATGATACTAGCCAGTTCTTTGCTTTTTCTTTGCCCTGCCTGTGATTTGCTCTATCATTTTTACCTGTCAAATGCAATGCCATGACATACTCTTTAGATAAATTCATTTACTTACAGAATAACAGCCATGGGTGTGACTGAGGATCTGTGCAAAATAAATAGTAAGTAAAACTGACACTTGATTTGAGGGGAAAATCCAGATGAGAGTTTCTTGGAATGACTAAGTAGCACTGTTTTTATCATATCTTTGATTTTCACTGTTTTATTTAACTACTCAGTTTTCTGATGCTTGCTTTGCCAGTAAACGGCACCTAATTATTCATCAACTTTCTGTGAGTACTCTAGTCAAGCATGTAACTGTTTAGTTTAGGGACATTTAAGGCTTGTTCTTTTTTTTTTTTTTTTTGTGTGGATTTGTTGTAACGAGATTGTGCTGTTGAACTTAAGTGCTGTGAGTTAAGTATGCTTGACCTGAATTTACTGTTGAGCTTAAAATATGGGAAGGACAAAAGCACATGTGTGTGGGAAGTATTTTGGTTGCGGAGTTCGAAGCAGCTCTGCAGAAGGGCAAGTGAGATGAAGCCCAGAGAGGCAGTTGCACACGTGCGGCTTGGGGCACAGCTAAGAGCAGCATTTAGCAGTGCAGAAGGTGCTGCAGTCTTGAGACTGCACTCCCTTCTTCAGTCAGCATCGTCACTGCAAGCTTGGGAGCTGGAATTCCTTCGTGGAAAGATCTTCTCTTCCTTTCTGATTGCTAAGAGTCTTTGTACAGTGAGGACAGAGCTGCTGCTCATTGGTAAGCCGGTACAGCACATTGCAGTTTGTGTGCAAATATGCCTGTCCTTTGTGAAGTGAAAAATTTGCCAGGCAAGAAGGGTACAGAAGGGCCTTGGTATCAAAACTAATCTCCCTTTCCGTCCCTGGATCATTTTCTCTGTTTTGTTGTCCCTCTGTCCTCTGTGCTTCTTCCTCTTTTGCCACTCCTATGTGCTCATAAATACAGAAAGAATAATATTTCTTTGTAATTTAGCACCAAGGAATCCTATTCCAGATAAACTTTAACGTTTCCAGGAAGTCATAGATACTTCTCTTTAAAACATAATGAGTTTGTCTTTGTTTTCTCCTTCTCTAATTGGCACTTTCAATTCTAATAAACCAACACCCACAAACTATGCAGCCACATGATCTTTTCAGTTAATACAAATCGTCATTTCCAGTCCAATAGACTCTGTTAATTGTGCAAACCTGCAACACACCCATAAAGCACCTATCTTAGTTTGTTATGCAATGATGAATCATGAAGGAAATGTGGAGTGTAATGAAATACAATGATGTAAAGATAGTAGTATGAAGCTAAAATCAAAGTGTAAGTGATAATCATCTGTATTAAATGTTTGTTTCTGCATGTTGTTTTCAGAAATTACTTAAATGATAAGCTATCTGGCAGCTGCACACATGCTTGGCATATGTTTTGACAAGTTAAAAAATGACCTGAAAATGTGTAAGCAAGCTGACTAAAGTCTGCTATCAAAATAGTCTTTTGGAGAAACAAAAGTATGTGACTCAATGGCAGACTTGTAATTTGTAATCCTGGTGTGATCTCACAAGTTTTCTGGTCTTCCTGGAAGCACTAGTTTCTAAACAAGACTGTCATGATTTTTTTTTTCTGTGCTATGGTTTCTAGTAATACAGGTCTTATCGTCAAGACCCTGGCTCTAGTACGGAAAATCGCTGTCTCTATCTTGATTGAGAATTTTGGATTATCTGGAGTGCAGGTATTCTGGTGGTGAGGATTTTTTTTTTCTCTTCAACCCTCTTGTTATGACTGCACAGATAAGATCTGCGTGCAGAAGTGCACACACAGAGGGGTTGTGTGTGCACGTGGTCCCCCCCGCTTTTTTTTCTTTTTTTTTTTTTTTAGCTTTCCAGGCTGCTGACTGTATAGGAGAGCATTTGCTCGCGTATTTACTTGTCTGGAAGACAAAACAAGTGCCAGTGATGATCTCTGGTAAATTCTTGGTAAACACATGAAGAACTGCCCTCCTTCTCCGTCCGGATGGTATTGTTGCCAGCGCAGTAGCTGACAGCAGTCCGTCTGCGTTGTTTCCTGATGGCAGCTGGCCGGCTCCAAGAGATAGTCTGCATTTCCGTAGAAAACAAAGATATTTGAGAAGCATTTGTAATGGAAGGAATACCTGCTCAGAATCAGTGGGCTGTGCTTTTTGGTTGTTTTGAGAGTATGGAGGCAGCGTTGAAGAAAACAAATTGAAGTTTTGAATTTAACTTTTCTGTCCCTCTGTGGATTGAACTAAAACTGAGAGATTTTTATGTGGGAATTAACATATAATTAAAATGACAATAACCCTGTATGAGGGTTGTCAGTGGGTATATCCAAACCTGGTCCTGTAGTTTCTGGTTACAGATCTATTGCCTGTGAGTTTATTTAGCTCCATTTCGAGAATGCTGAGTGTGGCTGCCTGTACAGTCCCTGGTGGCCGGAGACCCAGGCCGTTCCCTGGTCACTTGGCAAAGCGTTTTCTTTTGTCTGCTCCACTGTGATTTGCTGCCAGTTTTCTGTAGATATACTCAATTTAAGGAAAAATTCCTGAGGGAGGAATAAAAGTGCTTGCTTGTATTTGGGAGAGTATGCAGTGAATTTATTTTCAAGTATTTTTCACAGCTAACAGCCTTGCTCCGGCAGTTAGCATGGCAGTTTTTTGTTGGTGTGGGGCTTTTTGGTTGTTTCTTGGTTTTATTTTGTTCTGTTTTTCCCCCACAATTTTCCTGGTGGTTGTTGGAGGATATTCTCCTTGCGTTCAGGCTGTTACTGCAATAACCAAATTTCCAGTAAAGCATTAGAACACATTATCGAGTGGGAATAAAGTAGGTCTTGAGTAGGAAACCCCACTGTAGCATATTTAAGGACTCCCGAGGATCCTGTCTCCCCTCTCATTTTTCATGTGGAATAACTGCTGTACCTGATGCTTTTGATGTGTTCCTCAGTGCAAGCTTTAAAATTGCTGTGGACAGTAGGAGAAATCAGACTCAGACCTGGAGAGGAGATGTTATTTTAAGCATTACTGCTTCCTCTGGGAGGAGTGTGAATAGGCAAAACCTCCATCTGGGAGTCGAACTGGTCTGTATTTCATTTCAGCCTCTGGTGGTTGGGCCAGACAAATAAGCAGGGATTTATAACCTGCCTTAAAGCTCCAGGATGTGAATCTCCAGGGTATGGGATATTCAGATGCCAGTTTGCTTTTATAGAAATGAAGATGCCTAATAGTTTTCTATGATACTCAAATTATGTTAAGCGTATTTAACCACTCGAATTTACAATTTCTTGTAAATTATGTAAAGTGAATCACCGCCATCCATGCTTGAGAAGCTGGAGCAGCTTGCAGGTAAATTAGGTTCTGGTAGCTGGCGTTTATTTTGTGGCAAAGATATCAACAGTGTTATGTGGAAAGCAAGTGAAAAGGAAGAAACGTTGAGAGTGTCACACTTTCTGGATGTTGAAGTGAAAGGACTGGCTTGATAATTCAGCTTGATAGCTGGGTAACCCTGAGTCACTCGACAAGGCCTGACTGCTGAAGTCAGATTTCAGCTAGCTGGGGTATCCCGGTTGGTAATCCTTTTTTGCTATAAAGCTGAATTCTTTTTCCCCTTGGGTAGTGTAGAGGGAAGAGCCTGTCAGCATTTTCCATGTGCTAATATGGATACACCTGGCCTTCCTTTAGAGCTGACGTGCACAGCTGTTCTCCATCTCTTCTTTAGGTTCTGGGGAACTTGGCACGTGCCAACGGAGTCCTGAAAGTGACAGCATTGCCTTGCAGTAGAAGTTGTGACTTGAGCTACATTGCTTTGTCAAGTAGTCTGCAGGCTGAGATCAGAAAGCAAATTAATTGGTGGGTCACAGTGTCTGCTTAGAAGAGGTTGTGGGATCCCAGCTCATGAGTGATGGACTATGGAAGAGAGAAAGGCAGAGACTCCAGTGCTGCTTTTGGGTGCGCTTTCCTGCAGAGTGGGAAAGTGCTGAGATCCTTCACGTCATGCTGATGAATTCAAGCTGAAGAGATGACATGGGATTGTTCCTAGGGATCCTGCAGGCCTCCTTAGATCAGGAGGATTTAGGGAATCTAATGATGAGAGAATGAGGCGAAATCATCTCAGAAGGATTTCTGAGCAAAGAGCAGCAAACAGTTTTAAACACAGGAGATGGCAGAGGTGAAAAGTACAGGGTATGTGAAAGGAACAAGGAGACAAGTAGGAGAGAACAAGGTCTGACAGATGAATCTGCTGCTGTGAAAATTCAGAAACAAAAGGAAAACTGCCAGAGCTGCAAAAGAAAAATTTCTGTGCAAATAGCAGTTATAGAGGAGGGGACCCCTAGGGAATCTTGGTTGGACAAAGTAGTAAGAGAGAACAAGGTGGTTGCTCACTTGACTGTTTCTGGACTTGAGCTGGGGGTGTGTGGGGGGACGCAGCCAGCACTTGGCCAACGGTGAGCACCTCGCCAAGGAGACGGAGACTCTTGGCCACCTCGGAGGCGCGGGGAGACCAAGCGCTTGCAAGGTGCAGCCCAGCATCTGATGAGGAGTTTGTCAGGGATTGCAGTATCAATGCTGCAAAGCATAAATATATTAGGTGTGTTCCCCTGTGGGGGAGAGGGGAAAGCTGTATGTGATTGTTTGTTTGTTTTTGTTGCTAAGATGTCAAAACAGCAGAGATGCGTTCTAGCAGCGTGGCAGGGAAAAGGTTAAGCAAAGGTGCTGCAGCTGGTGTCACAGTTGCAGCCTCACCTGGGCCTCTGGCCAACAAAGCCAGTATTTCAGGTTGGGTAGGATTCGGGAGAGACTAGCCTTCCTCTTAAATATATTAGATCTGGCTACTGCCTTTGAAGAAACTCAACAGGAAAACAGGAATGAGAGGGAAGTGAGGGCTATCATTTACACTGCTTTCTTTCTTTCGTTCTTTCTTTCTTTATTTATTTTTCCTGTGGTAACAGTGAAAATGCACTTGTGTTTCAGCTGCACGACCTAAACAAGGCCGGTCACGCCACATATTCTCCAAGGCTGCTGTGGGTTCTGAGTGGTGCTCAGGTCCCAGGCTCCAAGAAGCTTTTGAGGCCCCTCGCTGGCTCCTGGAAGGTGCCGGCTGTATCCGCAGGGAACGGGAACCCCTGCCGTGCTCTGTGTCACCGCACTGCAGAGCTCCTGCTCGCGATGCTTGCCGAAGGATGACTCACCCCAGGAAGGGGCAATTCTTAGTTTTATTTGGCTAGGCTCTTTCAATGCTCTATTTAATACACCAGTCACCATTACATCTAGGCAGTAGAGTTCCTAGAAAAATTTCTTTCAGGGCAGGCAAGTCCTTATGGATGAAATGGGATGCGGGACACGAGGCAACTTACTGGGCCATGTTCTGACCTCCTTAACTTCTTATCTGCAATTCAGAGATGAAGTTCTCTAGAGCCCACATTACAGAATTCTGGAAGTATTAGCACTTCTACATGGGATCTCCTCTCTCCACTCCTTGCTCACCATGACCTGCTGATGGTTCCTTTCAGAGGATTAATCCCACCCGCTTTTAAAACCTAATGGCTCTGCCATGTGGAGATTACAAAACTGGGAGATGGAGCTTTGAGAAGCAGAGCTGTGAGCCCCGGCAGTGATTGCTCCTGGCAAGGAGAGGTACTTGACGCCAGGAGGATCATGGTGACCCTGAGTTCAGTGGCTGTTGTTGCCCCTTTAGCTCAAAGTGGTAGGAACTTTGGATAGGAAGGAAACTTGACAGCCAGATAGCTTTTCTTTGATGAGGAAAGTTGTTGTCTCTAGGACTTTTTTTTTTTTAATCCTTCTGTAAGGAAGCTGTTGTTGCCAACTCTTTTAAGCAAGGCACAGAATTAGCTGAACCCTTTCTTATTTGTCCAGAATATCTGTTCCTTTATTGCTAATGACGATGGAGATGCTACCTCCTCCTGTACTTAGGCAGTGACTGATATTTTTCCTAATGGTGCTGATAGGAATTCAGTGCAGTTATTTGTACAGGGCTCATCACAACCTCTGGAGCTGCCGCATCAGGCAGCGTGAGTTTTCTTTGTGACCTCATCCTTATCTTACAGCTTCTTTTACAGTTAGTTTTTTCTTAGAACTGGTAAGGCAATTTACATAGCTCCAGCCTTTGCTTGCTTAATGCAGAATGTTTTGCAGCAGCTGTACCAGCATTTTGGAATGCTGAGAGGGAAAGCTGGAATGTTTACCTAACTCCCAGGGGTTCTGGGGAGAAATCAGTTCTGTTTCTTACTGGAAGAGAGTAAGCTAATGAGGATGTTCTGTGAGGAATGGGCAGTGAGGGTAACTTATTGTCTGTTGCTTTGCCAAAATTTGGAAGGGCCATGTGGACTATGTGTATCTCTGCCTGTTGCCACCCCTTCTAAAATACACTGCTATCTAGCAAGGGTTGGCAATCCGATGGCCTGAAGTTAAACTGTGCTTACTTTTATGAAGCTGAAACACCATCAGGCTAATTAACTGCATCCTTAAGGATTAAAAAAAAACATACACACACAAAAGAAAAAAGTCCACAAAGCCACTACAGTGGAAGAGAAAATGATTTCTACAGATCCAAAAAAAAAAAAAAAATGGAAGCTGATCAGGCTCCAGAGATGGACCTGGAGTTCTCAGAGGCTTCCCGGAGTGGGAGGTCATGAGTACAGCCCCGCACGTCCCAATCAGAGGGGAATTCGTCGTTCAGCTGTTTCCTGTTCTCCTTTGTTAGTCTGATTCCACATTCCTGGAGCAAGTACCAGATATCAGCACCATGCAGGGACTGCAGCTTCATTCCGGGGTGACTGACAAGATAGGGCAAGTAAGAAACTGCTTGCTCTAAGGGACTGAGTTCTAATTCAATTTGTATTTGTTCGTAGTTCATTCAAACTGCAGTTCCCAGGGGCGGAGATGGACATTCCTTCTGCAGCCTGACTCGAGCAGTGACCTGTCCGTTGTGCTTTGGAGGAGGCAGCTGGAGGCAGCAGCAGAAAGGAGTACTCGACTCTTCTCTGTGTGTGCGTCTTGTTTGGTTTTGTTTTTCTCTGAAATAATTCAGGCTTCCTTTATTCAAAACAAAATGAAACCCAAACTGAACCTCCCTTTTCTAAGCCTTACATTAATTAATTTATTGATACATTAATTTAAAGCTTAACCAAGTCTGTATTAGACTGCAATTAAATATAGTAGGAGATCCTCCCCTATATGGTTCTTGAAAGTAAGTGAAATCTGTAACTTCTGTTACTGTCGCCTACATCCTGCACTTCTAGAGACCTGGCTTTCTCCAGATCTCTAGCAGATGGCTCTAGGCTGTCTTTAGTTCTTATTTTAGGTGAGTTGGAAGCTTTAAAAAATTTGACAGTTCCTGGAGGTAAAGATCTTAGAAGACTAATTGGTGGTGTGTGTGCCTTTGACACAATATCCAGGTGTTATAGGTAAATCTAGCTTTTATTTGCAGTGCAAGTTGCTTGAAGGAGAGGCTTTCAGAAGCATCCCCCAAGACACCAGGTTTTGAGGTGTGTTTTTTAACATAAACGCTGACAAAACCATGGAAGGCTACATTATTGGAAATGTGGTATTTGGAGTTCAGCAGAATTAGTGGGGTTTGGGAATGCTTTCTGAGGCAAAATGGTTACTGGCTGCATATGATCAGGCTGGTTAACTCAAACACTTGAATTGACTTCAGGTGAGGGTTGGCTGGTTAGCGATACAGTGCAGAAGGGCATCCGTCTTGATTGATAGATGCATGTGAATAATAAGAAAAAGAGAACGTGCAGCTCCCACTGGCTGGGGCACATTTGAATGAGTCATTGACTAGCCAGGTCTAGCCAGGATCGCAGACAGGCTGATACCATGAGCCCAACTGGAGAAACGTTGGCTTGCAGTGGAAGAGTATAAAAAGAAATGTTATGCGGAGCGGTAAGAGGTGCCAAGTCTGTTTTGTTCGTGAGTCACCAAGGCAGTGGCGCCTTGTACTTACTGCTCCGTGACTAATGCAGGGGTAATTCCCAAGTATTCAAAGAGTATTGGACGCTACTAGTTCAGATTTTTTTACACAGGCTGTTTGGTTGCAGTGACTGTCAGTTAATTTAGCAAGTAACCAATGGAAAGGAGGGAGCTCCACCAAGGTGTACCTGCCTCGCTCAGCTGACAGGACAGCCTGCTCTTCATTCGAGTTATTCCGTGATAAGATTTATCTCCTTTCTCAGAAGCAGCCAGCACAGGGCAGCACCTGCAGGCAGGCAGTAAGTCAGCTTACTGGAGGGCAGTGGGGTGGTAATTGCAGAAGGAAGATTTAAAAGTCTGTAACCTTTCAGAATCCAATTACGGTACTTACTGCTTTGTCTTTGAGCAATTCATTCGAGCCTGATTTCCCAGGTTTTTGTTGGGTCTATGGAAATACAGAACAAAAGAGATCTCTACTTGAAAAGTTCATAATCTATTAATGCAAATGAATGGCCCTTGAAATAAAGGGGCAATAGGAGCTTGCAGCAGGCTTACCTCCTGCAGAGACTCCTGTCGCTGCTGCTTATGTGACTTTGCATCTGACCTTGCTGGTCATTTAAGCCATCACTGCCAGAGATGGCTGGCAATATCCCTTTGGTTCTGCATTGACTGCAGCCCCTTTGGCCTGCTGAGGTAGAGAGCAGAAGTCCTTACACTTGTGACTGATTTCTCTCTTGTGAATTAAGCTAAATGCAGTGACTTGGTATGATTGAGCCCTCAGTTTTTGTCTGCAGTATTTGTCTGCTGTTAGTATTTAAATGGTTTGGAAATCTGAGAGGCAAGATACCTGCAGCTGTTATAAACATGGTCCACATAACTAATACCATAGAAAGAACTTGTCACTAGAAGCCTTTTATGAAACAGGAGGGAATTTATTTTCTGTATAGAATTGTATTAACTCCTGAAGTACTAATTTATATGACTGTATGTGCAGGCAGGATTATCTGTGTCTGAAAAGCAGCATGCTGCAGGCCGAATGCAGAGGAAAAGGAACAGCCTGGAAGGGTCGTTAGGTACAACATAGGCATTCTCAGGGGCATTTGTCCCTAAATATCAAAGAATGTTTCTGGCTGTGCTATAAACATAATGTTACTCAGCAAAAACAAGTAGTTAACAGCGGTTCTAATGCCTTATTTTCCCCTAGCTACTTAGTCTTTTGTGAGCCTGTCAAACTTCAGGAAAAGAACGTTGCCCATGGTAGTAAGGAGCACTTACTTCACCAGAAGAACTATTACCTGATTGCGTATTTGCAAAGAGATAGGATTCTCGTATGAAAAGACATTCCCGAGAAACAGCAAGAGAATGGCACCAAGTATTTAGTATTTCTCATTTGGATCCTTCCACTTCTAAAAATATTCATTTCTTGCATGTTTTAGTTACCTGCTACTCATACAAGTTCCCAGTGCCATGACACCAAATGTTTACAGTCTTTCAGTCAGATTTTGAAATAAATGGTTTTATAATGCAGAGTACTTCTTACCACGGGCAGGGCAGAGCTGTGTGTGTAGAATGGAGGCCTCAGGGTGCAGGAGCCAGTCCTGAATCCACCCGTGGGTGACAGCGGGTTCTAGATGCAGCTAAAAAACAAACTTGTTAAGGGGATTTGCTGGTGCAAGGTAGCAGGTTTCAGAAGGTTCAAAACGAAGCATAGGTGGAGGTCTCCCTTGTGCCATCATGTGCTAAATCATGAGGGCTGTTCGCAATCCTGAAGCAAAAAAAAAGCTGCCTTGCTTGTAGTCTCAGTAGTGACATAATTAAGTTTGATCTAAGGGTATAACAATTGAACTGTTTGAAATGGAAGCTGTTTCCACTGCCTTCTTAAATTACTTGGCGTGTTTCTGTACACTGCAGTAAAGCCATGTTCCTCTGACAGAAAGCAAGTATATTTTGGAAGCTTTTACAGTGGAAGAATTTAATATACTTTGTAAAGCTGGAGCAAATTGAACTACATTGATCTTTTCTGTCAGGAACTGGTAGGCTTAATTGTTGGTAAAACCTTAGTCCCACTGAAATCACTCTGATTTCTCAAACTGATGATATAGACAGGCTTAATAACACGGACTAAGTCTACAGGTCTTTGTACAAGCAAAAAATCATACCTTAGCAATTATTATGCCAGCTCAAACTGTAATAAGTGATGCATGTTTGGATAATCCTGTCACGCAGTCTGTGTGGCAGAACGAAGATTGATGTGATATTCTTGAATGTATTTCTGCTACTATCTCTCTTTGACGCTTTGATGCTCTTTGACGGTGGCTGCCCCAACTGTATCTGCTTAGCTTGGATTGCCTGCCCAAAAGCAAGGCATGAGGGCATTTAGGTCATATTTCTAGTTCTATTCAGAACTGATACTACTGAGACACTGTTAAGGAGCTGCAAGAGCAGGGACGTTTTAGAAGGCTGATTTCCTCCTCTTACCCCGGGACCGTCATGCCTTTTGTTGTGTGCACGCTACGGGAGGAGGTCTTCTGAGCCACTGCTTTGCTGTTCCTTAGTTTAGAAGATGCTTTGGAAAGCTACATTCTTTGCAGTTTTGTTGTCAAACACAGGATTTCCTCCCTGATGTGGAAAGAAATCCTGTTAGAAGTGGAGCTGAAGGCACTGCTGATTCATGTACATTATGTGCCTCTTGCACTCTGAACTCAGCACAAGCAAAATTCTCCTGCTGTTGTCTGCCCCCCCTCCTCCCATCTAGGCCTTTAAGAACATTCCCTTCTGTCACAAGTCTTGCCTTCTAATTTCCATAGTGAAGCTCAAAAGTTGATAGCTTGTTGCTAAGGGGTTTGAACACAGCAGTGTTTCCTTAGGCTACAGGAAGACCCTCCCAGAAACAAGACCTGTAGCAAAATGAATAAAAATAAATAAATAAAGGTGCTCAGCAGACAATAGTGGCCATTAGGAAGCTAGCAGAACCAAGTACCTGAGTCCTGCTTGCATGACAATGATTACCATGAAAGACAGTGAGAAACTATTAAGATTTCAGGTCTTCCTAGAGAAAAGGTTTACCTGCTGTTATTGCCATTGAACTGTGAGAACATATGTTGAAATTGTTACTAAAACCTCTCCCAAATGAATGGAAGTTTTCTGAGTCTGACAGGTCTTTGCTTTCTGGTTTGTTGTTGTCACTTTTGTTTGATTTTTGTTTTACGTATTCCTGTTATCAGGAATCGATGCAGAGACCTCAGGGAGAGTACACAAGCACAGAACACTGAGAGAAGTGGAACAGTGCGGATGCTTCAAGGTCCTGCCTCCCAGTCATCCAGGTCAGGTCCATAAAACAGAGCAGGCTTTATCTTCTAGCTTGCATATTGCTTTTCCACCTGTGGAAATGAAGCAGGGATGGAAAATGAATTGCCAGCGCATGTCTAGCTCTTCAGGGCAGGGTTAGCTTGTTCCTGGAGCAAGCACCCAGGGGAACCTTACCCTGACGACTGCTTGGCATGTTTGTAGATAGGGCAGAAAGGAAAACCAGATCAACACTTGTGAAAAAAAGTTATTCTTAGTGTTTTGTGTCAGTTTTTGCCCTTAGTGCCCAGATGTTTGAGTGGAGAGACAGAATTCAGTGTGAACTGTCCTTATGATCAGGGTGCTGCATAGCTGGGGTAATCGTGGGTGGGGCAATTTGTGAACTAGTCAGTCATCTGCAATGTCAGTTTTTAACACGAGAATGCTCGAAGCCTCCGGTTACTCCTTAAAGGAATATGTGACTCTCTACTCTGTCAGTTAAGTCATAACCAGGCTCATGGAGAGGAGTATTCAGAATACCCTTCCAGTAAAGGGGTGGGAGCAGTAGATCCAGTGACTGTTAAGCACCCACCTGGCTGAGGAGCGGGACGAGCTGTTCGGAGCTGGGCTCTGGTTCGGCTCATTCCCTGAGCTTCCTTCCTTATGCAGCTCCTTGGAGGCGCATGTCCAGCAGGTCCGAGTTCAGCTGGAAGCGGAAGGTATACAAGCAAGGAAGGGACAACCTAATCTTGAAACATTTCTTAAGAATTTTGTGTCAGGCTTCTGACACGGGTTCAGGAAATGCCTGAGGGTAGGTGAGCCGCCTTCTGGACTTTCCCTTTTGCATATGCAGTTCTCTATTTAAAGTAAGCGGTAAATGGTGTTTTAAAGCTTTTAAGAGAGGCAAAGTTATTAGGAAATTAATTGGAGTTCCATGTGTATAATTGAGAATCAGCTGCCTCTTCGTGTTTCTGTTGCCTGCGTGAAGCTGCGGTCTTGTTTTTCCTCAGAGTGGTTGGTTTTGCGTTACGTGGTGTACAGGGAGCCTTGTTACTACGGAGAGGGAGGTCCTAAAAACTGTAAGCCAAGCCTGTATTTAGATGTACAGGAGCCGTAATCCATAAACTAGATTAAACAGGGCCTACCTTCATTTTCCTCTTGCGGCAGTGTCACGCAAGAGTGTTAATGCAGTGTGAATATGAACTGATTTGGAGAGATGATCTGTTTGTTGGACCGGTGTGCCTGGAAGAGCAGTAGTTCAGTAGAGTTTGGTTTTGTTGTGGCTTGTGGTATATTCTAACACCTTTTTTTCCCCCCCTGTGAATTTCTGCACATTTTCTGAGGCTGCTCTTCACATTTTCCTGGGGAAGCAGAGTTCATGGGATGGGAGGTGTATAATGAAGCATCCTGTGTGTACAGTAGAAGTGAGCACACAGCGAGTTGATGGGCTCTGCCCAGTCCCAGCTGTGATACTGCAGACTCACCCCGGAGCGGGCGCCAGGCCAGCCCTGGTCTCTAGCACCGCGCAGTGGTGCGCAGAGCTCCGCGTCTCCGAGCTGCTGCTGCCTCCCTCTTCTGTTCATTCATTGGGAACCTGATGCTTTGGGCTGTTGGATACATCCAAACCACAAATCCTAAGAGGCGGCTCTTCCAGAATCTGGTTCGTGTTTGTGGAACTGATTGGCAAGGTGTTTGGAATTTTTTTATGTCATAATTTGTGCTGTGTCACATTGTTTGCTTTTGCTTCAGCTTGCCTTCAGCAGCAAACACGCCTATGGGGCTATAAAGTTACATTTTAGAATCATTATTAGTCTCTCATACATAGACATCTATAACTGTAAAAGCTGTTTTTTTAAAACAGACATTCCCTGGTGATTCATGCCCAAAAGTAACCCAACTTGGCTAACAGATATTATCAAGTGGTAGGTTTTATCAAGTGTGTCACAGTTTGCTGCCCTCGCACTGTGGTTACTAAAGATGAGTAATGATATTCTAATGAATATCATACGTGAACTAGAACAGCAGGATGAGCCTAGATGCCACAAATATCAGAACTTAGGGCTTTATGTTCTTGCTCTGTGATTCATAACCCTCTTTTTTTCTGATCTGAAAATTTGTTTGTGAATCATTCATAAATAGTTGTACTCTGATTTGGTCCAGACAGGACCACATTGGCCCCTTATGGTTTCTGACGCATGGCTCAAACTTCTCTTTCCTAGTAAGAAGAAATAATTCCCATATGGAAACTGCTGGATAGTTTATTTTATCATGTCCATGTCCATCTGTCTGTTCTGGGAATGCATGAATAATGAAAGGAATTACTCAGCGTTTGCCATATCACAACTGAGGAACAAATTTTCGCTCCAGATTCCTTGTACATATTACCATGGACCACCTACTTTACAGAACAGGCATTAAGACTGAAGAGAATCAAGTTCTTGGAAAGGTGAAGCTTGCTAAGTTGTTTGGAGTGTGTTTTGTGGAAAATGACCGTAACAGACGTCTAAGTTGTACGCTATTTGGATGACGTTCAATCCGTGGCAATACTTAGCGTCCAGAAAGCAGTTCAAGCAGTTTAACACCAAATATTTCTTTATTAGTATTCAGATAAATTCCTGATAGGAAAGATTTAAAAAAAATAAGGGGGGGGGGGAGCTGATAAAATGCTCATAAGACCTTTACACGCAAATAAAATATTTTAGCATATTTTGCTACATTCTTCTCTATTATCAAATAGTTGATTATTTACTTTTTTTTTAATGAGTGTTTATGTTGAAACAATGTGTGCTTTTTACTTATAGCATCAGTAATCTCTTACTAGAATTGAGGTGCATGGGGACTTGCTGTTGGAAATATGTATGTAATGCTATATGGCCACTAAAGCAGGGTATGGATTTGTCCTGGATACCCCCGAGACCTCCCTCACCTGTTCCCTCCCTGCAGTATCTCTGTAATGATAATAAATTAAGCGGTATCTGTGTCACAAAGCATTCATAGAAATAGTTTTGATATCATAGGAATACTGCCAATAGAAAGATTGTAGGGTTCATTTAGGTAATCAGGAATACAAGTCATTTCCTAGGTCTTTGACTGCTCCTTTGACAAGTTGTGTGATTTCTAAATAGCTTCTTATGAATCACCTGGAGGACAGGAAAGGAATGTGTGTGACACTCATTTCCATGCCAACACTTTTTTTTTTTTTCAGTTTGTGATGGATGTTAGTGAATCATAATGAAGGAAGAGCGCGTGCATGAACATTTGAGGAAGCTCTGGGATTTGAGGAAGGACACGTCAAAAGTAGCATAAAACATGGAAAGAGGACTGTGGAAGGGCATTTAACAGGCAAATTGCTTGGAATTCAGGGTCTCAGTGAAATCTGGAGCAGTATCGGGAGAACTTCAGATAGAGAATTGCTGTGCTACAGAATGAATCCTGAGGAGCAGCAGGAAATGAGATGTGGAAAGTGGAACAAATTGCAGAAATCACATGAGGATTTTTGACTGCATCTTATGTGTCAAACTCCATTTTTTTCCATGGATTTTGTTGGAAGAATGGTTTTTGAAACATCCCATAGAAATACAGCCCTCTTGTGGGTCACATGCATTGTTTCCTTCTGTTATTTTAAGCTTTTGAATTACTTTGATGAAAGGTGCTAAAGTGAATTAAACAACTGCCTAAAAAACTCTTTGTGAAAGCACTGAGGTGAGTGCTGCCTGATACACTTAAAGATGAGTGAGTAGTCCTTTGTGAAGATACTCAGGCTTTTACTGAATGCAAGACACTTTGCAAAGAGAAAGAGTACAAACCAATTATTTATTGACTAGCGAATGCAATGTTAGGCCTCATCTCGAGTCCTTGCTGACCAGGCCACCAGCAAACAGGAGGGGAATGGTTGGCACCTGCACCTTGAAACAGGTTGATGGTTAATGTTGATGCCTTTGTTTTTTGTTCGTTTTTAATCCTTTTCCATGTTAATATTTCTTCTCTTGAATCACTGACCTGCTATTCTGGCCTCAATGATTTCACATCTGACCATGATTTTACTTTTTGTTACCTTGCATGGCTTTAGCTTGTATTCTTTCTCACATTTAACCGCAGTCTTCTCAGCACAACAAAGCTAAGGTTGCTTTCACGTGCAGTGTTAGATTAGGCTTCGAATCACACTTGAACTGCAGTGTTTATGTTATACTGAAGGATGCAAGGAGTAATGTCCACACTAAACGCTCTGTTGTGATGTGGTTTGCACTGCAACATGAACATGAGATCTCTGTGCTTTCTACAACATGTAGTTAATGCTTGCTTGGCTTGGTTGCTGATAAGCATTCCCAAATTTCCCTTCTAAAGAAGGTTCAGAAGTGGAGGAAGCAGCGTCCTCATGAGGCTCAACCCGTTTGTGTCACTCAGGCTCTTCTCCATGTCTTTGACTTGCTTGTTTGGGTGAGAGCAGAAGTCATTCCTGTTTACATGGTGCCACTGGTGAGTAATGATTCAGCCAGGAAAAGCTATTTATGCTGGAATATGAATATGTACAGGCAGATGAATAAAACTGAGTCCACGGAAGTATGCAGAGCAGAAGGCTTGACCTTCTGGTTTTTAGCTAAGAGATTGAGTTGCATCTGAAGAGATTTAGTTACATCTCACACTTAAGTTACCTAGCAAATTTCCTATGTCCCAAGTAGCTTTGGCTGATGGATTTATTTATTTTTATTGTCACACTTTTTTGAGTAAGTTGAAAAAAAAAATTAATTGTATTTTTCATGGTGTTCATGATTGATATGTCCAAAATGTACATTTGAAATCCTTTTGCATTATTTTATGAGAAGAGGTGAGTACCCTGTTACGTAATAGGAGAATTGCAAGCGCAGTAAGGTAATAAACCTTTTTGAATCTCAGTTTCTCATTTTGTAAATTGTGATTCAGTGGAACTAAAACTAAATACCTGAATATTGTCTAAGTGTTATCTATTCACTTGTCCATTTGTGAATATCAGTGGTTGTGTTTCATTCTCCAAACATGGCTTAAAATGCAGTTTATGCAGGATAGTATAGGATATAATATGGTTGATAAAGGATTTTTTTGTGTTTTATTGTTCACTTAGTAATCTTGACTTGGAAATGTAAATCCCCCTGATTTACCAAAATATACCCACAGTCATTTGGGAACCTGAAAATTATTTGAAGACTTTTAGCCATTCTGACGTGAGGAGCCGGTCCAGCGGCTCAAATGCAGTGGTGAGAAGAGTACTCAAGGCCAGATTCACTTGACAAATGCTGTTTCGGAAGGGTTCAATTTGAGCAGTCTTCACCATTTCAAGGAGAAAGAAGAAATTTTGGGGAGTTGTGTTGTTGGCAGCTCTGTTTGTCTCTCGATCTTTGGTACAGCTGTAATTTTCAAATGTGCCTTTTTTAAAAGGTTGGTCTTTCAGAGTAATTTCAAAAGATCCATTTTTCTTCTTTAACAAGTCTTAGTGAAGAAATGTTACCATGGTTCCTCTATGTAATCTTGATAGAATTCTTTTAGACTTCTAGCATCTCTTTTAGGATACAAAAGTAGACCAGATTGCTGGAGTGTTTGATTTACTACCTGCCGTGTGTGTCCAGGAGAAAGGAGCAGTAGTGTTGGGGGGTGAAACAGATTCCCGGAGTCTCCCACTGGAATCTTGGCATGAGGTGAACAGATGAATAACAACACTCTGCCCTGCACTGGGGCCTCACTGTTCTCCCACTTCCTGTTGAGTTGTGAAACAAGAAAGCAAACATTTAACTGAATGGGGCAGCCCGAGACAATCAACCCCATTGTGGAAGGAATCCCAGTCCCTTCTTTCTCTTCATGAATTCTCTGCCCTGGCAGTGCTGACAGAGCTGCGGTGGAAGCAAGCGCTTTCACTGGGCAAGACCCAGGGTTAAGCAGTTCAGCAAGTGCTGTGGTTGCTTGGTCTCTGAAAATATCCTGTGTCGAGCAGGGTTGGTGAAGTTTGCTCGCAGTAGAGGCTTTTCAAAAGTATTCTGCTTTTAGTGTAGAAAATCAGTTCACGATACTTGAGTCTTTGAAGCTGCCATAGGATTTTGTGTCAGAAGTAGGATATGGCATAATTTTTAATACGGATGTAATAATTCCAGAGTGGAATTGCTGAGATGTGTTCCTTGTACAAAAAGCAGTCATTCTTCAAACTAATTTCCTTGATCTTACAGCACTGTGATGACTGAACATTCCTAGTCGATGTAAGGATCTTCAAGGGGTTCTGGACACTATAGTATTCTAAAATACTATAAACTGACTTGTACTTAGTGCTCATACAGCTTAGGTGTAAGCAGTCTATTTCCTTGTTCCAGGCTCACCTATTCATGCCATTCTTGAGCTCTGCTTTGTGATAATCCATCACAGTCCTGGAGCCTGCGTTACCTCCTGCCTGGAGAAGACCTGGATAAGAATGCACTGCCAATGACCTTGGGTATTTCTGAACCTGAGAACATTTCTTCGTGCCTTGAAAATGTTGTCTGCTACACACGTAAGTAAACATTACAAGTAGAAAGAGACAGTGTGAAATAAATTAATGTCAGTTTTGCCCATCTGATACATCTCTTGCCCTACTTTATTTGTTTTAGGCTTTTTTTTTTTAATTGTAGAACAGATTGATAAGTAAATTACTTCTAACAGGTTAGACTTCAGTAAGGATAGAATTCTAAATGCTGAATGGAACTTTAACCCACTTAATAAGGAGTTTTAGTTTCTTCTTGAACTGCTCTAGAATGGAAATGCAAGTCTTTTCAGATCCGTTGCTAAATTGATAGACTGTCAAATCTTCATTTGTGACAGCAACAAATCATGTCTGCCATCTTTCCCCTTGAGTTCTAGCTTACTTCACATTTTATTTATGCAGAATTAGAATATTTTAAGCTGAGGCCTGCCGTTTTGTGTATCAGAACGGCTCTGTTGTTTTGGACTTTCTTTTTGGAGCCACTTTCTTTTTTCTCTGAGAATGTGTCTTAGTCTTCACAAGTATGTATTTCCCAAGGTATTTTCTGAGAGGATTTTTAAATGTCGTACTCTTTGATCTGTGAAGTTCTTAGCCTGGCAAGGCAAGTTTGCAACTTCTCTGTGAGAAAAAAAAAATTAAGGGCTTTAAAACTGGTAGTTCCCCAATTTTTCAGACATGTTGCTCTTCCATTTATTCTTTTGGCACCGCCCAAGGTAAATGAATTCCCGTTAGTCATGCAAAAAAACTTTTTATAACACAGCTTGCAATGATGTCTTCTCAGTTTGGTATTCATTAAGCTGTTATACCTTGATGTTTCTAACATTTTGTAGATCAGTGCTGTATTTGTCCCATGGGCATCTCTAAACTACCTAGAAGATGTCTCTCTAGAGGTCTTTAACTTCTAAATGTTTCAGATGGGCTTGTTGGATTGTTAATCAGGAGGTTTTGGTAAGTGCATTAAGTGAGCTCCCAGCTCCAGTAAGCTGACCACTTCATTGGGTTGTGCTGTAATTGTGGTGACTAAGACCTAGTAAGCAAAGGATCACAGTGACCTGCTTAAAAGTGTTTTTAAGTTTTGCATTTTTGAAATAAAACAGATCTTGCTGTGTTGCACATAGGGATTTCAACTTTCTAGGCATTTGTCAAAAGAAAAATCAAATATGAGTAATGTCCGCGTGCTGGAGGCTGCCTCGAGAGGAAGCCGGGCAACTGAGTGTACGCAGAAATTAGGACTCAATCCTTCAAGTTCATACCGTGATGCTGAGAACCTGCTGGTGCACTGCTGCACGTAGTCCTGTTGTACCCGGCACCTTGTGGGACTGAACCTCAGTGAAAAACTGTGGAAGTTGGTGAGGTTGTGTCCGGAAACCAGAACATTCTGTCAATGTGTAGCATTTCCCTTGTGCTGTGTTCATGCTCCTCACGCTGATAGGCAGAACCAACCATCACGGTGCCCAAGCTCTGATCCATCCTCCGCCGGCCCTAGGCACTGAGCGGTGCCCGGGCCGTAGCCCTTAGGACTGTCACGCGTGTTCCTGGGGTAGGGTGTGGGCACAGATATTTGTAGTGATTTTGTAGTCAGAAGAGTAGTAGATGTTGCTACGTGTAATACTGTGGAAATTCATAAAAAGGAATTCCCAGAGATGAAAATTTGTCAGCGTAGTAAGTGTTCCATCTCTGGAGCATTAACTTTTCTAATATGTATAAGAAGTTTTCCTTACAGTAAATAGAGAAAACATGAGAATGGAGATTTTTGTCACTGTGCCACAGAGAAGACTAACACGAGCATGATTTGTAAGAGAAGAATCAAACTCTTGCTTATATGTTGACAACATGGTTAAACATCCCAAATGACAGCGCTTAGTCTTTGCTTGGGTAGTTATTTGTTAGTTATCTAATAATTTATTAGCTTAATTTCATAATAGTTCTCTTAAGATTAATTAAAATATACCTGTGAAGTGTTTTATTGTAAACTGTTGTAAATTTCTGACCGTACTTAGTAACCCCAATACTTGAAAGTATAAAAATGATAAGAGTTTATTGAGAACTCTGTGTATTAAATAACACAAACAAACAAAAAAAAACAACCAAAGAATTCCTCCACAGAAACAATAACTTTATTTTTCTGTATATTCATGCTAATGTCATAGCATGAATCTTTCAGACTCAAGTGCGAGGAGGGGGTCTATTTCTATATGTTACATAATGTATATGAAATCTAGCAATGGCCATAAAAGAACAGTTTTGTATGAACCGTTTCCTAACAAATGTCTTGGTGTATTAATCTTTCCTCCTCGTTTTTATTTGTCTTTGGAGAGATGAAGGGGTTCCTTTTCGGGAGGAGGGAGGGCATTTGTATATATGCCTTATAGGCAAGTGTATTTTATTCTTCATGGAAATAAGGCAGTATGGACTCTCTTGACTCTTACTGGTTTAAAATTGACATATAATTTCCAGAGCAAGACAAAAATGCACATATGTAGTCTGGATTGTATCCAAAGCATCTTTACCTCCAAACTGGTTTAGGCTAGAGACACAGGATGTTCCACAAGAGAGAGGAGGGGAAAAAAAAGGGTGATTAAAGAGCATGAGCAAACACAGAGTATATTATTAACAAAACATCAGGCTGTATTTCATGTTGGGTTTTCTGGCTGGTGACCCATGGAACTGACGCAAAAACTAGCAGAGACACAAAGGTCTGGTCTGTTCTAGCATAACTAATAATCAGTAAAGACTCCCTGGAGCCCCCATTTTCTATGGCAGTGTCAAAAGCCGTCCTCACCAGCCCTGGTAGCAATACTGTTGTCAATGCACCATGGTAAGAGTCCACACTTTGGAGCGTGCGGTGAGATAATTTTTTTTGGCAACTGCTATGGAGAGGTTTTTAGCTTGACTCACGATTCTGTAGGTGTCTAACAATTAGGTTCCCTGTTATTTCCAGGCACTTTGCATGCTATTGACAATGTCTTTCATTTCTGCTTTGCATTCTGACTCACAGATCAGTCAGTGTCAAGTGTACTACCCTGTGGACCTCTTCCATTTTTTGCAGGTTCTTCCAAGGTTCTTCCACATCAGCAGCTGTCTGGGCCAGGATCTCTACGGCTGGACTCTGGTCATGCAGCGTTATAATGAGAATCCATCTAGCAGGGGTGTGAGGTTAAGGGCAGATGGTGTTTGGAGATTTCTGGAGCACTTTAGGGGCTGTCAGTTGAAAAGCAAGTTTGCAGTAAAGCTGGCACTAACATGGTGTAGTGTTAGCTGTCTGTAAGCAAGGAAAAGAATCAAAAATCCTGAAGCCTTTATGGATCACAGTTTTTCACAGTACTAGGGTGTCTTGTTCCAGGGAACTTCCTTGCCTTTGACCTCAGAAAACCCGAAGAGATCTGTGAATCTTCAGCATGTAAAGATATCTTTGGGAAATGCAATGAAAAAATGTGTGGGACACACGTGAAGCCCAGTGATGTTTTATAAAAGATAGTAGTGGTCTTCTACCTCCGCAATGTGAGGGGGTCTTAGAAAATGGAGTATTAGGCCCATTTGGCTTTATTTTTTGTAGAAGGTTAATATATTACGTAGAAGCAAATGGGCTTGTGTAAGCTGGATTTTCTTCCTCAGGACCTCATGAGTTTTTCAGTCATTTACACTTCTAGCCAAACAGACATTCCGTGTTGCAAGCTCATCGTATCGAGGCTGTGTATTAGCCAGGAGGGAAAGAAGCACTTGGTGCTCTGGAATCTGTTGACGTGGAAGCTCTGATGGGCAACGTGCTGCTGTTGAAGGTGACGGCTTGTCCTGTGCTGCCCACAGCAGCGCTCAGGAACGTGTCTCCTCCCTCGGAGAGGTGCCAGCCGCTCTCCATTCCCTGCTGTTAGTCAGCAAATACGCTCCACCACTCCGCTCCTACAGAGCCAAACTAGAAAATACTTCTTGCTAGTGCTTCATTACTCTTCTTTGTTAACTAAAAGAGGTTATTGCTGAGATTACCCGAGGCGCTGTGGGCATAGCGCTGCTCTGAAGGGAAGGAGAGGGGCTGCGGAGCAGCACGTATCAGCTCTGAGCAGAGGCCCCTGGGCTGCCTGCCCGGCAGCGGTGGGCGCGAGCGTGAGTCACAGGCTGCAGAACCGGGAGAGCAGGGGCGGCCGCGGGGTTAGTCCTTGAATCACTCTCAGCCAGCAGCAGCTCAGCTGGCGGATGGCTCCAGACCGAGGTGAAAGCTCCCAACTCTCTAGCTGGCAAACAGTTCTCTAAGGGAATATCTGCATTTCATCAGCATCTTGCATTGTCTCTGTAAAAAATGGCATTCAATTGCACATAATTGCTAGTGTTTCAGTTTCCTGTGGCTTTCAATGTATTCATTTGTGTTAGGTCAGCTCAACTCTTTTATAAACATAAAAATGTGTTTTAAGTTTGATGAGCTTGCAGCATTATAGAAGACTTAAAATACTCTAAGATCTCAAATGCTGGAAATGTGACACTTTCTACCCAGCCTCAGCTGAAGTTCATACATAATAGTGAAATGTAAATTCTGCACTTCTTTTAGGCTTCATCAGAGAAATCATTCAGGGTACCCTAAACAATTAAAGAACTAAATCACTTTTAAGTGTTTGTGACTTAAAAAGGGAGAGAGAGAGAGAGAATTTCTTCCCATCCCAGGCTAGAAAAACTGCTTTGTCTTCAAAGAAGTATCTGTGGGAATCCTATAGCATCGGAGTGTAAACTATATTACCAGTGAAAGCAGCGGGCCTGGAAATTTTCATATGTCCTTCATAAAGAAAACACTCTGAAGTTTCACAACAAAATGGCAAATCTGACCTGCTATGACCTGTTTCCTAACCCAGGAAATAAACCGAATTTGAACTGGACAGGAATCTGAATATTTACCTCAGCAGACAGAGTAGAAGTTGTGTTAGGCCTTCTGAAAGGCTCAGTCACCTATTTTTGGATGGTTTGCAAAAGCCAAAAAAAAAAAGTTGTTTTTATGTTATTGGTGATATTTTAAGTTGTTGATGATAAACTTGCAAATAATGGAGTAGAAGCACTTTCATAAGTAAAGTAACATTTACTAAGCTCTTCCAAAATAGTTTATCTTTATATTGAAAAGGCTTGCGAATTTTTCAGTAAGTTAGGTGGTGGTGAAAAGACAAATGTACTATCTAAAAAATCATCTTCTAATTTTGTCCCAAGTGCATAATGGTACTATTGTGTTTGCTTAATCTAACGCTTTGAGATGAAAATTATTTTTATTTTTAGTTCTGATATTATGGTGTGACTGGTTGCTTTATTAGGAGAGGATTTCCAGTGGAGGCCACAATTCACAGATTACTTGTCTCTCCGTCTATCTTTCTCGCAAGACCTCCCAAACGCTTTGTTGACACTTAAAAGTTTTCACAGTTCAGTAGACAGTTTTCTGTGGTGCACATTTACAGATACTATAGCTATTTCCTGGCTGTGGTCTCCAAAAGCTTGACAGATCTTGCCCCTACCTCTTGGCTGCAATAAACTTTTCCTGAAAAGCCAAGGCAGCCAATCTAAAGCAGATGCACTTGGTGTAAGACGCTCTTGATCCAAAACTAAAGCATGTTTTAATTGTTTAAACATCAGCAGAAATGTTTTTAAGGATCGGATCCTTTCTGTCACGGATATCTCTGAATTTCTGAACTGTGATGCTGTGTATAAGGAACTGAATTTAATGGGAGGAGATATCACAAACTTTAACATGAAAATTTAACGTGGTTGTTCAATAGCTTGAAAAGATTTAATTGTGGGATTTTAAAATCTGCTTCAGATTCAAAAACAGCAGTGGACATAAAATTTAAGCTAATGCCTTTATTGAAGTGTTTCCATTGCAGAGAGTATCTAAATATATTGTAATGAAATTTTACTTGCTCTTCAACACTCTTTTGGTCTACTTCAGTGTATTGAGAATAAGAAATAGTTTCTGACTTCATGAGTCTGCTGTTATTGGGAAGCGAATGACCTTGCTTACTGGATCCTTGCTACTCAAGCCATTACCGTGTATAACATGTTGTATAACAACTGGATAATGTATAACATTGCCGTGTTATACAAGAGACAGCCATGGGTGCTTCTTTTGGCCGTGATTTTTATCCTCGTTTTGTGAGCAAACACGGTTCTTAGGATCATGCTGTCCTCCTTAGGTAGTTTTGATTCCATTGGCCTGTTTTGGCTAGAGTGGGGCAAGGGCTAAGAGCCATTCAGATCCTGCAGTTTTGCGGACGGTAAGGAGCTGTTTGGAGGAGAGACATCCCATGAGTGAGATAGAGGCCGTGGGCACTGCTGACGGCTGGGAAGGCCATGTGGGAGAGGAATGCTGAAGGCCTCCGTGCGGCCAAGGCTCTGTGTGAGTTTGTGCATCATCAGATACCAGGGAGATCAGCCCCAGGACTGCAGTCTGCGGGAAGCAGGGCTTGCTTGGTTTTGTTGCTGTCCTGCTTATTGTGCTGAGAGTCCCCATAGTTTCTGCTTTTACTGAGCTCTGTTTGCTGGCATGTAGTGGCTGTGCTGTAGTTTGTATGGCTTGTCAATCCCAAACAGCCATAGGGAGAAAAGATACTTCAAGAAGAGGTTCTGTAGGTCTGGGGCACCTGTGATTTGCAAAGGAGTTTTAATAATGACCTTTCTTAGCAGGAGGTGGTGATTCTCAGGCTCTTCCACTGAGGGGATTTTGTCTGATAGTGTGGGAAGGCTCATGGATGGCTCAGTGCCAAAGGAGCAGCAACTGGAGCTAGGAGGAGCTGTGAGCTGTGCACAGCACCCGCTCCTAACTGATTCCTTGCGCCTGCTGCTTCCCACAGACAGAACTGCAGGGCCAGTGGAGATGTCACCATCAGAGCGCATGGCTGTGCTGTGCTGTGGCCGACTCTTAAATCAAGCATGCTGTTGAACAGTATCTGTTGGGGTGTTTTATTTGTATGATTTGTCCTGTTGCATCGTCTTCTGAACATAACGCTATTGCACTGCTCCTGAACGTTGTCTTGCAGCCCAGCATCTCGCCCATCCCGTCACCCTCTCTCCTCCCCATCCAGTGTTCATCCATGAATGACGCTGCAGCTGTTGACACAGATGCCTTGACCATTCGGTGGTCCTGGTGCATGTTTGTCCAAATGCAGTGCCCATCTCATCTCTTAGGGTCTTTGGTGAGAACGTCAGTGCTTGCAGCTTTCCAGGAGGTTGAGCGGTTTGGTGAGGCTGTGATGTTATGATCTGCCACATCATGTGTAGGTGCCAAATAGTTACTTTTGCAGAAAATCAGTTAGCAATTGTGTCTTCAGACATTTTGCAGGAATCTAATGTGCTGATTCGCTAATATCTCACTTTGGTACTATTTAAATATCAATGTGAGTATTATATGATATACATTGCTTTGCAGTCCTGAGCGGAAATAGCTATGGGGAAAACTTGCCTTTTGTGTATTACTGTTCATGATAGTCTGACTGTTGCATATATCTATATTTTTTATTTATCCCTATGTGTTTAAACACTTTTTATAATCTTTAAGTCTCGTTTTTCTCACTGCCTCCTACTTCCATCATCCATCTTCTTGATTCTTGTGTCTAGTTGGTGCTATTTTTAAGGCCCTTTCTGGCTTTTGTTAGTTTTGTATTCTCAAGATTCACAACACCACATTTAAGACAAGTATTTTCTGATTCAATTCACTTCTTTTGAGCTGGCTTGGCTTATAGGATTCTGCCCCCCACCAAGAAAATTCATATTTTAAACATAATTTCTGATTGTTAGAAATGGATCTTTTCCTACCAGAAGTGTAATTTTCTACAGATGGTTTGGCTACAAAGCTACTTTATGCTTCTTGTTTTTCTGGATAAAGTAGTACACAGTCAAACTTGGCATGGCATAATGAAGAAACAGGACTTTCTAGCACAGTGAGTAGTTGCGGTGTCAACAAGCTGATGATTTTTAATGACCAAGAATCCATGAAACACTGCACCCTAAATAAACGCAAGGGGAGCAGTAATCACTGGATAACTGCTGTTTCACCTCTGTATGTCTAATAGGCTGCTTCAGGGAGGAATTTAGGAAAGGTGCCATCGCAGAATGATTTAGTATCATCGTGATCTCAAGGAGCACTAACTGAGTTCAGAAAAGAAATTTTGAAGGAGGTATTTAAAATGACAATCTGGCCAGGGATTTAATGCTGGTGTTCGTGAGAAGGCCTTCCACAGAGATCATGGATAAGGGGATGTTTCTTCCTTCAGCACTCATTGTCGGTGACTTAGATTGTAAACTTATTTTACTTTTGTTATCTCTGCTGGATATAGACTTTGAAGTCTGTCTTGGCTTTTTGCTTCCATAGCTGAGAAGTGCCCTCATAAATCTTGCTTGCAACTTTTCAAAGCCATTTTTAATTGAACAGCTCCTGGAAAAGTTGGAAAAGATCTTGAGATGTCACAGATTTCCTTTATTCTATCCCTCTGACCCAAGACATGTTCTAATGTCCCTAAATGTGTGGGTTTTTTTTGTTTTTTTTTCAAGCACCCTGGAAGTTAATCACAAAAATGCCTAGTGACAGAGACTCCTTCATCTTCACAAACTATTTACAATTATTTTGAATAGGAGATTTTGCCTGCTAGCTTTGATTCTCCCTTAATGCAATACAGTGATTGCTTCTGAATTACTGTTTTGCTTACTGTTTACAGTGGACATAGACATCAAGTTTATTCCCCCTTTCCCCTGCTTCTCTGCATTGACCTCCAAGGAGATGCTGGCCATTTCTCCCAGCTGCAGTCTCTGCTCATAGGCCTTCTTTGACCTCATGTGCCCCTCTGTTCTGTTACGCTGGTGGTGATCATAGGGGTAGTCATGTGGTGAATATGATCAGGATGTTTTAAAAGGAAAACAAACTAACTCTCACCCCCATTTTTTTTTTTTCAGACATTAAAGCAGCTGAAGCCAGGGCACATTGCAGAAGGAGTTGTTCATGCAGTCATCCCGAGTCCTCCCAACACTGCACTACGAGAGTGGAACAAACAAGTATTTTTTTTCTTTCTCTTGTATACACCAAAAGCGCTCCCACGTTTAGAAATAGGCCAGGGTTGAGTATCTGCATAGCCACGGGGGCCCTGCACTCTCTATCTTCCACCTTTGCTCTGTTTTTTCATAAATAATTCAGTTGGCATTTGTCTGTAAACATTTCAAGGAAAATCATGTTAATATTAAATCAATCTGATAGTTTGCATAATTGCAAACTATCTATGTGTAGGTTTGCCTTATTTGTGGTTTCCTGCCAGCATAGCTATCCTGAGTCTTAGAATGCGAGATCAATAAAGCAGTTAGACTTGCACAAACATTTCTACCCAGTGAACTGGAAAAAGATTGTCACAAATTTATATTTCGTCGTCTTTCATCACTGCCATAGGGATGAACAGAACAGCATAAGTGATGTTGATCTGGCAAAAGATGTAAACTGTCCATCTCTACTGCAGAAGTTACATGCTGCAAAATGGAACAAAATTAAGGACAAAATATGGACTAACAGTAGGTCAACTACAGAGAACTTTTCACTGTTTACAAAGATTGCAGAGGAACAGCCTCTTCTAGTAAGGTCAGCAGGAGTAAAACATCCCACACAGATGTGGAAGTTTGAACTTACTCTGGCGAGTGAGGTACTGAGTGTCACTCCCACACGCTGTTCTGCATTTGTTATTGGAGGCCGTACATTTTTAGCAGGCTTTTCAGACTGCTTATTTAAGAACTGTGGTAGATACCTATACGTTAAGAGGATTGTTTACATTCATTCAAACATTCTGATTACCTTGGAATAGAATATATGATTTTAATATATGTTTATTTCTTTCAAATGTATGTTTAATCCTGAAACTTTGCATGTCGAATCAGTATTTGTGTTATCAGGAGCTGAAATCCTTCTAGGTCATCTGATCCTTAAATTTTACTCTTACACCTCTTATACCTTTCAGCAGCATGTGGTAAGAGTTGAGAAACTTCAGGATAATTCAGGGAGGAAACGCATTCTCTACATATACTAGAACTATATATATAAAAACCCTATGTATATAGAAAAGAAAGAGGAAAGAATACCCCATTCCCTTAAAAAAAAAAAAAAGTCCAAAATGCTAAGCATAGCATTGCTATTTTTGTAATCAGTATTACTTGTTTTATACTTTTTAAAGTCTCTTAAAACAGTGTCCTCGGACACTCTACTAATAATAAAACATTGATTTCAACAGAAATTCTTTCTAATTATTCCTTTTCCCTGATGTCTGTCCTGGTTGGCAAAGTGGCAGTCATCATAAATTTTTCTATAAACTATGCAAAACTGTAGCTATTTGGTTGTATTCTGGATGGCTGACTTGAGAGCACCAAGTCCATGTGCTGTATTTTTTGATGTCATGGCTTCTGCTCTCTATCATCTCTGGAATACGGAGGCGAATGCAGGATGCGTTGCTCTGTTTGCATGCACGCAGTCATGACAATCGCAACTAGAAAGGTTAAACTTGCTGTGCAGGCGAGGAAACTTTAGTCTGGGCTGTGGATAAAAAAGAGGAATCAGCTTTGTCTCCTGGAGCTCCTGCCGGGGGCCCGAGGGAAGCGCTGTCGGGGCGAGTCCGTAGAGGCAAAGCTGGGTCAGCCGCAGCTCTCCTGGCCTCGGGGAGCTCCTTTGGTACCAGGGCAGGCGAGGGTCTGGGAGCACAGTGTAGGATTTCACAAGTACAAAGGAAGTCTGAGGTAGGTTTGAATCTAAGAACACTTTGGAATTAGCTACTTGCTGGGGAGGAGACTCCTGTGATGCTGTTTTTGACAGTTTATGGACTTCTGTCTGTTACCTCTTCTGTCCATAAGACACTCATGCAAGGAGTGCATTAGCAGACAAAATACAACCGGAGGATGCGTTTGGTTTGTTATGATGGAATCATTTACCTTTACATTGTTTACTTGCCTCCTGTCTTCTGATATACTGTGACCTGCAAGGGAACATTCCTCTTCCACAGCTAAGGCATTCAGGTGGAGTTAATTGAGCAATTAAATAATCAGGTGATGGAAGTAAAAATCTCATTAACACAGTAGATGGATTTAGCAATCTTGACTCCTTTTAGTTTATGACTTACGATTATGTAATGTGTACATTGCTCTATAGGTGCACACTGTGCAAAACAGAGGGGTAAACAGCTGGTCTGACGCACCCTTAGCTGAGCTGGTGGTCACGACTTCAGTCGGCCAACCAGAAAGGTGGCAGGAGGGATTCCTGATTATAAGTTGGTGGATATGGACGGACCATTTAATATTACTTCTTTCCCAACTCCTACTACGAAGGTGGCTGCTTTAGTTGAAAGGTCAGGTATGTAAAATAAACAAACAAAAACCAAAACAAGCATCCACAGCAATGCTAAGATTATTATTAAACAGGCAGAGGATGAAGTATTATAAATACCGTTGTGACGGAAAACACAAGGAAACCTCAAACTCTAGAATGGAGGGCTGAAAGGGATGCTTCCTGCTACCTGAGACAAACTTCTGCGGTGACATTAGACCAGAGTGTAATGGAAAGATTATGTTGCTTTTTAAATCTCTCATGCGCTCCCATCCAGGAATTCTTGTGTTGGTCTTGTTGTAGAGCCTCAGAGGAAAGAAAGAAGGTCTTTTCTGGCTTTGTAGAATGGCTCAATTTCAAATTAGAGAGGGGATATTGCAAAAGGTCGTGAATATTGACTCTTGAAATTAAAACAAATTGTTTTCTTCCCTTTTAGTAACAGTGTAGAAGGCCTCATAATAATCCGTATGTTTCTGTCCTATTGAGTTTCTCAAGGGGAGAACTCTTGGGTTTTCTAGTCGTAGACTAGTCGCGCTGGTCTTTTTTGTTGGGAGGGAATGTATAATATGCACAATATTCCCAGCAGCAATAATGTAATAAGGCTATGTGGTCCTGTGTTCGTGAGCTGAGTGACTCAGCCGTATGGTTACTATCACCTATGGGAAGTAAAGGATGGGTCCTGGGGGAGGTGCAGGCACTGGGTTTGGTAGCAGTCTCCTTAGCCAAGCGGGTGGCTTGAGAAGCTGTGTAAAGGTGGCAAGTAGTCGCTCTTCAGAAAGATACATGCATCAGATCTCCTTCTATCCTACCTCCATATAACAAAAGATAGTGACAGAAATGTATGTCATGTTGTATAAATGTCAAAAAATAGTTTTAACCTCGGTTCTTTATGTCTGGTTTTCGGTTACGAAATCCATCTCTGTATCCCTAGGAAACTAGGATTACTAGGAAAATATTACTAGGAGTATTATTACTAGGAAACTAGGAGACTAAGCAAATTAAAACAATCCCTTTTCTTCTTTTTTTCTTTTTTCTTTTTTTTCTATTTTTCTTTTTCTCTTTTTTTTTCTTTTTTTTTTTCCTTTTTTATGCTTAGATTTCCTTTACATTATTTGGATTAAAGTTCTGTGCTGACCCTGTTACACTGATATATTAACTGGTCTCTTCAACAAGAACCATGCCCTTGAGCTTTAAACACAAAATTGGAGGTAAAGCCTCAAAGTAATCTAATTATTTGACCGCCTAGTAGAAAAAAAAAAGAGACTATTTGTATGATCTTCTCTCTCTCTCTCATTCTCTCTCTCTTCCACTCCCCTCCCCACCAAAGAAAGTGCGGGACCTTGCACTTGTCTCTGTTGATTTTCATAAGATTTCTCACTGCCCAGTTATCCGGTCTGTTCCGGTCCCTTTGGATGGCAGCGCAGCCCTCTGAGCTCTCGGATACTCCTCCCGCTCTGGTATCATCAGCAAACTGGCTGAGGCAGCACTCCGACCCTTCATCCAGGTCTTTGATGAATGAATTGAACAGGACTGGACCAAGGTCTGACCCCTGGGGACACCGCTCAGCACAGGCTCCAACTGGACTCTGCGCCGCTGATCACCCCGCTCTGAGTTCTGCCATCTAGCCAATTCCCAATCCACCTCACCGACCACTCATCCAGCCCACGCCCCCGGAGCTTGTCCAGGAGGATGCTGTGAGGGACGGTGTCAGGAGCCTTGGTGAAGTCAAGGTAGATGACATCCACCGCTCTCCCCTCATCTATCCAGCCAGTCATCCCATCATAGAAGGCTATCAGATTAGTCAAGCATGATTTCCCCTTGGTGAATCCATGCTGACTAGTCCTGAGCACCTCCTTGTCCTCCAAGTGCCTGGAGAGAACGGCCAGTATGAGCCGTTCCATCACTTTTCCAGGTACAGAGGTGAGGCTCACTTGTCTCTAGTTGCCTGGGTTGTTCTTGCCTTTTTTGCAGACCGCTGTGACATTGGCCTTCTTCCCCCGTTCTCCAGAATCTTTCCAAGATGGTGGAGAGTGGCTTAGCCATGACATCCACCAGCTCCTGCAGCACTCTGGGGGTGCATCCCATCAGGGCCCATGGATCTGGGGGTATCGAGTTGCCTTAGGTGATGTCTGACCCAATCTTCCTCTAGCCAGGGCAAGTCTTCCTCTCTCCCGTCTTCTTCTCTTGTCCCTGGGACCTGGGACTCTACAGGGCTGCCCTTGGTAAACACTGAAGCAAAGGCAGCATTCAGCAACTCTGCTTTTTCTGTGTTTTTCGTAACTGGGGTATCCACCCCATTCACCAGCGGACCCACTTTTCCCCTAATCTTCTTTTTGCTGTTAATATATTTGAAGAAGTTTTGAAAGTCATTTGAACTGTACAACACAGTGCCATCCTGCAGATGTTGCTTTGCTGCATGCTAATCAGTGGATTTTGTTTGTTCATACACTGTTTTGAAAGTGGGGAGCCTTACACAGGTCCCCGTTGTTACTCTGTTTGCATACATGTGATCTGGAACGGGGTGCCTGAGCATTAGCAGTGCTGGTTAAGTGACAGAAATATCCTTCACTAGTGACGAAAGGGAGGGGGATATGATATGCTAGGATTTTTTTTTTCCTCCAATAAATGTTTGTATTCCCCATGTCAGCCTTCTAGAATACTGCTGCCAGAGACAGACATTCGAGAGGGAAGAGCAGAATGGAGCTTCAATAAGAGGGTTCCTAAGCTGTGCTAGAGGAACTGTTATTTTACAAAATAAGTATAGAGTACTAAAAAGCCTTCTGCCATTGCACATGCTTCAGGGAAAAGGAAATTATACTTACCCAGCAAATATACTCAGATGTAGCCACCATTGAAGAGCGCGGGGAGCCACATCTGCTCAAGCCAGAATGCCCAGTGCAGGCTTGTTCCTGCGCTTTGCTGAGCCTGCGTGTGCCTCTGCTCTGCTCTGCTGCTTCGAGGATTGATCTGGTGTGCAAGGTGGACAGAGATGCTGAAGGAGACAGACAAGCTCTGCAGAATGGCATAGAGGAGGGTTTCGTTTTCCTGATATTTCATCTTTGCCCTTTTCTCTGCCTCACTGTATGCCAGATGCAAGGAAGACTGTCAGAGCGGCTCCAGGACCATCCAGGAATATTAGCGTACCTGCCTGTACCTGTTCATACCAAATGGCCATACCGCACCCTACCATCTCTGTCTCCACAAGGTAGCTGGTTGTTTGCGATGGCACAAATACAGCCTCTGGTCTCTGTCTTATTGCTAGACATTTTCAGGCAGAAAGTGGATGACACCTCCTGCCTCTCCTGTTTGACAGGCAGTCTATATGAATGGAAGAGGCTAAATTAAAAGGAACAGAAGTAGACTTTCTGGTTTTTCTTGATAACTGGTATAAAGAAGAAAAGGGAGCAGACTGTGCACTGAAATTAACATTAAGTGGTATTGCAGCTCATCCTTTAATGCGATATAGATATAATCTTGGGAGAAAATTGAACACTGCACTGAGTCAGAAGCGTAGAGCAATACTGGATTTTGAAGAAAGTAATTAGCCCCAGGGATCTGGTGGTTTTTCATTTCCCAAGTGATAAACAAGGAAAACGGGGTGGCACTTCCCATAGGCCTGCAAAGTAAATTTAGTCAAGGTAGAGAGCCAATTTCTGAACCAAACCATCTATTTAATAAACGCTGAGTAAAAGGCAAGTGCACCTCCCATCTCCGCAGTGCCCTTCATGTGCCACTCGTTGCCACAGTATTGTCCCTTTGTGAGCTAGAATAGCCGGTATCAGCCCGGGCACTGGCGAGGATGCCAGCAAGGCTGCCAGAGCACCCTTCTTGTCTTCCCGTGCCGCATGGTGCCCTGCGTCACTGCCAGTGACCGCGTGTGGGACAGGAGACCTGGCCTGGTCTCTGCGCAGCGCCCTGCCTGGTCCCTAGGTACAGGTTTTGACTGCACTTCCCTTCATCCCGCCCTGTTCTAGTGTCCTCCTTGTGTCCCCCTGTGCGTGGTGTGTGCAAGAGCAGTGTTTGAGGTTGTCCAGAACTCTGCGAACACTCATGGAGCGAATCTAGTTAATGCTTCTCCACTGTACGTTTAAGGAGTGTACGGAATCATAACAATGAGACGTGATAGCCAAAAGGTCTTTGATCTTGTTAGTGATAGCCTAATAACTGAAGGCTGGAGTTCATGGAGCTCTCAGGAAAAGCAGGAATTGAGCTGCTTAAGTGACATGATGGGGATGACAGTGATCCCTATTCATGCCATATGTTTAAATGAAAATTGACTTCAGCCTTAAATATGTATAACATGTGCCTGCTCTGGATGACCGTAAGTTCTTGCATCAGGGATTCTCGTTCTTTTCTCCTGTGTTCCTGCGATAGTATTTGTCACCTTTGGTGGTTTGTCACATTGAGAAGAAAATCTGGAAGGTGTTTTAAGGCATCATCATCATATCCTCGTCTTTTGTGAAATGCTTTATGTATTATGGGGACATAGTAAACTGAAATATTTTACTTCGTTGATTTTTGTCACATTGATCAGCATCTTTTTATGACTCTGTCCCCTAAGCTGCACAAAAGAGAGATTTACAGCATCCACCCATTGCTTGGTAAAACTACCTGCATTTAACATTTTTGTTCAGCATTCTTTGGCCCAGAAGTGCTTGGTGAATGCAGCAACATGTATGTTTTCTTTGGAAGAGACTTCTGCTCAATCTTTCAGTCAGCTGCTGGTAACCCAGAATTCAGTAGAGAATATTGTGTTTCCCTAGTATCTTACTGTACTGGTCACAGGAGCTGAGTAAGAAATAAATAGAAAAGGACATTTGAAGCCTCGTCTTTTTCTAGGATGGAACTTTACCAGACCGAGTGCTGTAAAGTCTGTTTTCCGAAGTCACCAAGTGCCCTCTCGTGGCTAATTCTCTGCATAACGTTGGATATTCATCGACAGACCGAGCAGCTTTTGCAGAGGTTGTCTGGTTAGGTCAGGAGCAAGGTGCAAGTCTTCAAATTCTGTTGAGGACAGCCTGTTTTCCTAGAGTATGCAGCTTTTCTAAAACCAAATTGTCTCCTTACCAAAGACTTCTCTTGTTTAAAACAAACAAGGAAAAACAAATAACATCACCTGTTTCATGAAGCCATTTGGATTCTGGACTGCAGTCATGCCGTTTCCTGTATCTGTTGACAGTGGGGATATTTCTGTCTAGGAAATAGGAAGCTCTGTGCACTGTGTTGTGCCTGTAGATGTTCGGTGCACTTTTGGGTGGCAGTACTTAATGTGCTGTGTCAGGACCACGTGGTCACTCGCACCCAGAAAGGAAGGTGCAGTTTTAGTCTGTCCACAGAGAGGACGGGAATAGCCACAAACTCATTTTCTGTTTGTCTGAGTGTAACTATAGGCTTACAAAGGACTCTTAGCAATTATCTGAATGTGCTTGCTTGTCTTCTGGAATTCTCATGTTTTTATCTTATGTGGTAGTTTGCTATGTTGAATTTATTTTCCCCTAAAATTGAAAATATAGTTTTAATGCAAATGGATTGGTGCCATTACCATTTTCAATCTGCAGTGAAATAGATGAAGTAGATGAACAATAATTAATTTGTAAGATAGGAAAAGAAGAACATTTGATTTTTCTGTATTATTGTCAGGTTTGGGATGGTCAAAGGTGACAGATTCAACTAGATCATTTATTCCTCTCAAGGAATGTGAAATACATATCATCTCATTATGAGTTTATGAGACCTTGAGCACTTGGTGTGCTGCAAAGTTGAAAGCTGGCCAATATGTGGTACCACCACTTACTCACAAATTGTGCAAAATGACTTGAGACAGGATCAGCGCTTGTTCTAGCATAACCTACGCTGCTCTGTTTTTTCCTTACCTGCTGTCCTGCCACCTCGTTCTCTTCATCTTGGAACTCGGAGAAAGTGAGTAAACTAAAATCCTCCATAATAAGCATTTTTTTTCCTCCTTTAGACAAAGCAATTTCTGCTAAAGAGGAGGAAAAAAAATTAAAAAAGGACTGAGGGAGAAAAAGAGGAAGAAGGTTTTTTAACTGGAGATACTTTTTTTTTTCCCCTCTGTGTAGAAGGAAATAGAGTTTCTGATACATTCCTACAGTATTGGCAAGGCGGTGCTTTTGACCACTGAACACCTCTTGTGGTGCGGTTGTTTGGGACAGGCTTTGTATCTCCAAAAATGGAATCTAATTTTGTTTGAAAAAGATGCTAACACTTCCAGAGGACTCCTGAAAGGCATCGTGGAGCCTCTAAACTTTTGAATGCCTTTAAACAAAGTGTTGTTGTTGTTGTTTTAGAGGAATATCTGAGCAAAACTGCATTCTTTAAGAAAGTGAAAACATATTCTGTGTTGCTGGCTTAGGCAGAATTTCACTTGACTGGAGCTAATGTTTATCTCAGAAAAGGATTATAGAGATACTAAGGGAGGTTTCCAAGAAACAGGGAAAAGGTTCTGATTCCAGTAAGGCAAATAATGAGGTGCCTGGCTGCTGGCAAGTGAAATATGAGTGAGCAGAGAAATGAATACGCTGTCAGAGGCTGCTTCATAGAAAGACCAAACAGAAGCATTTAAATGAATGCAAAATATCTTGCGCCTGCAGTAAGAGGGAATAGTGCAAATGTAGAGCAAAACTCACTCTTTTCAGCTCTATTGAATTAAACTAGAACAAGGTAAATTTGAATAATTTATATATGAGCTTATGCCAATGGAAGGAGAGGAGGTTTGTCGTTCCTGTTCTGTCTGAAGCGCAGAACAGCACAGCAGGTGAACGCGGAGCAGGAATCACTATCGTTCTCTCTGCTGTACTTACCCTGGGAAGGAGCAGAGCACCTGATGCCACCATCTCAAACGGTCAAGCTCTGTGTTAAACGGCATAAGCTGGTCCTTGCGCATGTTGAGTAAACAGTTTGCTTCAGTTAACTGAAGTTCATAGACAGCTTGCTTAACGTCTAATGACTAAAACTAACAAATGCTGAAGAGTCGTGCAGTGTTATGACTACCCATGTAAGTGAAATATGGAAACAAAATTAAGCATGCTGGACTGTTAGAAATGCAGCAGCCTGGGCTGAGTACCTGGTGTCTCTATTTGCAAGCACGAGGCGGTACAAAGCACAAGGATACGAGGGGCGCTGGGGTAGAACAGAGCCGCGAAGCGGCGCTCGCCGAGGAAGGGGCCGGGGCGGGAGCCGGGAGCGCGGCGCTGACGTCACCGCGCGGCGTGACGTCACCGCGCAGTGCAGGGGGGCGCCGCGCCCGCCGCCGGAGCGGAGGT
>JAUBNY010000016.1:0-11609 GCA_032275445.1 Crypturellus soui | reverse complement strand
CGCCCGCCGCCGGAGCGGAGGTGAGGCGGGCGGGGGGGAGCGGGGGGCGACGCGGGCCGGGGGCGACCGGGAGGCCGCGGCGGCGGGGGGGGAGAACCGGTGCGGGGCGAGACCGGGGCCGCGGGGCGAGTCCGAGGCGGCGCTCGCGGACGCTGAGGCGGCCGCTGGCCCACGCGCTGCCGCAGCGTTCGCCGTGCTCGCTGTGTGACGGCCGGTCTCTTTTCAAGGATTTGGGTGGTATCACTCTACAGCGTTGAGTCCTTTCGTGCAGTGGTGGTGGTTGTTGTATGGGAGGAGCTGCCAGTGCTCACCAGATCAGAAAAACCTGGCCTAGGTGGAAAATAAAATTCTACCAGTATAGAAGAAATTACTTTTTGTTATAGGGATAATCAGGATGAATGATCATCTCCTGGTGCCGTGCATGTTACCTGCCTTGGATGCGCGCTTGGATGCATGCGTGTGACTGTGCAGATCGCAGTCAGGCCCTGTATCGTTACTGGCTGCAGGCCAACACGTGTCCTTGAGCCGGTACCGGGCACCCGGGCTCAGCCCCCAGGCTGCCCTGAGGTTGGGTTGGCTGCCGGCAGCCTGCGGAGCTGGTGCTGCTGAGGTCCTGCGGGTAAAGACGAGTGCTTGTTAGCCTAACAGCACCAGCAAAATATCACAAAGGAAAAATGAAGGTGGACGATGACGACCAACATTCGTAATTGTTTTTGACACAGAGGTGTCCCGCTTGGAAGCTGATTGATTTATCAGGTAGGTTCACTTGCTGCCTCTCTCTCAGTTTTTGAGAAATTCTCATCTTCAGGAATTTCTTCCACCCTGGAGGTTCATAAAGATACTTCCAGTAGAACAATTTTCTGCTTGTGAAAGGAGTGGGTCATAGCAAGTTTTCCACGTTTTGAAATTAGCATGTCTGGAGCTGGGGTTTGTTCTGTGTAGAGCATCAGCATAATCATGCTTAACAACTCTGTGTTAGCATGATGGAAAGTGCAGGTTTATTGGGTTTTGCTCTTGATATGTGTTGGGGATGTGGAACAAAGATTGGTGAGAGCTGTGGAGAGAGACTAGTGTGTGAATCACTCTGGAGGAGGCAGCAGGAAATGACGAGAGATCTATGGGAGTTTGGTATAGGAGCTGGATGACTCTTCCTTGAGGAATTTTGAACAAATAAGAGGGGTTTTTTTTTCTGTTGTTTTTGTTTTTTTTTAAGGAAATGAAATACAGGACATACATACAGGGTGATGTGTAGCCATCCTTGTATCATTAGCCTTTGTTCAGTGGACACGAAAAGGAAGGAGCAGGTCAAACTTCACTTACAAGCTGTTTCTAATTCTGTCAATGAGAGACAAGAAGTCATAATTTACTTGCTTACTCAGCAGATCTGTCAGCACCTACCCTAAGATGCTGTTTTGAAACCTCTTTGACCATTTGATTCAGTAAGGTATGTATACTTTGGCTTTGCACAATGAAGCCTGAGAGACTTCAACAACATCTGAGAAGGCTGTTCAGCCCTTGAGTGCTGTCATTCTCTGAGAATGCTGAGGGTGGTTTGTGGTGTATGTGTCTTCTTGCCAGGAGTTGTTTTGAAACTTCAGTTACTGCATAGGAAAATGATGCTGTATCATTTGCAGCCTAGGCTGCAAGATGAAGCATCCTAGGCTGTACGTGGGAGAACGGCATTTATCTCATGGGATCGTTGTGCACAAGTCTGGAACCCATCAGGATTCCGGTCCTACAGGAAAATGCTGTACCTATTAAGAAGACTGTACTCAGTATGTGATATGTTCAGAAATTATTTGAATTTCAGTAGGTGAATTAAGCAAAGTTTCTCTTACTCAACTGCAGTTATTCTGACTTTTTTTTTCCTTCTAGACAGCTGTTCCTAATGATGATTCCATCGTCTTCAGCAACTCCTGCCAGCGATGTTGCGCTTTTTCCAAGCGTGGCTTCTCAGGAAATCTGGAGGTCAAAAGTTTCAGGCTGTTCTGGATTGGTCACGCGACACATCAGTCATCGGGCCAACAACTTCAAGAGACATCCAAAAAGGAGAAAACACATCCGCCCATCACCACCGCCACCACCAAATACTCCATGTCCTATTGACTTGATTGACTTTGGGGATCTTCAGCCTCAGAGGTCTTTCCTTGAACTCATGTTTAATGGGTGCATTCTCTTTGGGCTGGAGTTCAGTTATGCCATGGAAACAGCCTATGTTACTCCTGTGCTGCTTCAGATGGGGCTTCCAGACCAGTTGTATGGGATGGTGTGGTTCATCAGCCCTATACTTGGTAACTTTTCTTTAGGCTATTTCTTCTCCTCCCATGTACTTTGCATTGCACAGGAACATATGGTTTTGTCTTCTGTACCTCTGCAATTCACAAGTATACCCTTTTTAAAAACCCTGTGAAACAGGCCTATAGAAAAGCTGCCGCTTTCTGGTGAGTCCCTTTTCTTTTAGGGTTCTTGCTGCAACCTTTGCTGGGGGCCTGGAGTGACAGATGCACATCAAGATTCGGGAGGAGAAGACCTTTCATTCTGGTTTTAGCAATAGGTGGGTCTCGAGAAATTATGGGCATAACACTTGTAAAGTAGAAATATGGCACATCTGTTTAATAGCATCCTTTATGGTACTAGGCTGAACAAAAGGCCTCTGATATTGTTGGGAGGCAATGTTGGGTATTATGAGTGTGAGGAAAGTGATGAGTGATACTGAGGTGATGCTTTGGCAGCTGGGGATCCACGACTTTGGGAAGTTTTCCTTTGGCCAAACAAGATTCCGAGCATTTGTGAGCGCAAGCAGTAGCAGAGGATATCTGTATGCTGTGAGGCACACGGGTTCCCAGGTTGTGATAATAGGACCAAGAGCAGTAATACTTGTCCTAGTGCTTTCAGAGACCGTGTAGTCATACAGTTCTTATTTAGGAGTGACTGATTTATTCTGTTTTTATTCTCAGGAGCATTGCTGGGGCTCTCACTTATGCTGAATGGCAGAGATATTGGCAATGCTTTGTCTGACTCTGAGAATAACCACAAATGGGGAATCATTCTTACGGTCTGTGGCGTCATCCTCATGGACTTCAGTGCGGATTCGGCAGACAATCCCAGTCATGCCTACATGATGGATGTTTGCAGCCCAGGAGATCAAGACAGGGGCCTCAATATCCACGCGTTGCTAGCAGGTACGCTTGCTTCGTGCTTCTTTGCTGGCATGAACTCCAAGTGATTAAGTCTTGCCCTGAGTTTGGATTATGGATCTTTCCCACTATAAGTATGATGGAATGCATGGTTAAAAATAGTTACCTTTGAAAGCTTTTACATACTGTAAGAGGCTTTTCTAGCTGCCAGAAGCCAAGCAAGGCACAGCCCTGGGTTGCCGATTCTAAAGGTGGCCCTCCTGTCTTTTACAATGCCTAGGGAAATCAAACTATCCCTTGAGGGAGAAGGTTCAGCTTGTTACAGGTGTGGGAAATAGGCTGCCTTTAGTCACTTTGTTGAAGTGGGTAGAGCATGCAAGGTGCTCTGCTCTCTTGTTCCTGACATTATATGTCTTATATATAGTGTTACTGACATTACATTATGTGTAATGCTGCAACCTACTTTTTTGCTCCGTTAGGTGACTTTTTATGCTCTTTAATGTGTCCTTAGGGAAGAAAAGGACAGCATTATAAGGCTTTTGCCATGTGAATGGAGAGTGGAGTCCAGTGCCCTCAGAACTTCTTGTTTGTCTGCAGTAGCACAGTGGCAGTTCTGTACAGTGCTGATGTGTTGCTGAATGTTTGGTACACTTCTGAAATGATTAAGTATATCCTCCTAGTGAGTGAGGAAATTGGATTTTAAACATACGTTTCAGAGAAGCGGTTTTAGCTAACGGATTGCAAAACCTTGCTGTGTGGCTGGACTTAAATTGCCAAAGGGAAGGTGGTCAGTCCTTGGCAAAGAAAGAAGAACAGCATTTTTATTTCTTTGTATCATTGCTTTTACGGTACTGGCCTTCTCTCTCTCTTTCTGTACTCTGCGCATTCAGACTGTCCGTGTGTTGCAAATTAATATGTTACTGCATTTGAGTTAAGGAATTAAGTAGTAAAGTAAAACTAATACATTGGAGTCTGCACATGGCTTATCAAATAGTGCTGTGCTGTTACTGATTTGAAGGATTGGCTAGGGAAGATAATCTCAGCTCTGTTTTTCCACCAGGTCTTGGAGGTGGCTTTGGTTATGTTGTTGGAGGAATACATTGGGATAAAACCAGTTTTGGAAAAGCTGTGGGAGGGCATCTTCGTGTCATCTATATCTTCACCTCAATTACACTGACGATTACTACTGTGTTGACGCTAATTAGCATTCCAGAAAGACCCCTGAGATCCTTTAGCAAGAAGAAAAAGGTGATGAAGAGTCCAAGTCTTCCTCTCCCTCCTTCCCCACCTCTCTTCTTTGAGGAAGGTGTAAATGAAAACCTTGCTTCTCATAACTCAGCTCACTTATATGCAAGTTTTGCAAGTCCAGTTTCTCCCCTCAGCCCACTCACACCCAAATATGGCAGCTTTGTCAGCAGAGACAATTCCTTGACAGGAATTAATGAGTTTGCATCATCATTTGGGACTTCAAATATTGACAGTGTGCTTATAGACTGTTTTACTGGTGGGCACAATAGTTACTTAGCACTTCCAGCTAGCATGCCCAGGCAGCCTGTCAGTGTCAGCTTTCCCCGGTTGCCAGATGGCTGCTACCACCAAGAAAACGGAATTTTGGAGCAAGGGGAGAGCAGCATAACTCCAGGGGCTGATGGCGAGGCACTAAGGGTGGGCTCACTGGATGCAATAAAGCCACGGTCATCAGGGATCCTGAAAAGACCTCAGACCTTGGCTATTCCGGACATTGTAACAGGACATTGTCCAGAAAGTAGCAGAAGAAGAAATGTAACTTTCAGCCAACAGGTAAGGGCAGAAAAACAGTGTAAACGGTATAAACTCATGACGATGCAAACCTGAGCGTTCATTTAATCTCTTTATGTAATTTTAAATATATGACACATGAAAAGACTCCTCATGACAGCCTGACTACAAAGGTTACTACAGGAGCAGAACACCTGCTATGACTCTACCGATAAAAGGATGGGCAGGACATGGATTGTGACAGGCAATCTGTGAGCTGCCTCGTTAAGATGGCAGATAGGCAAGTGTTCCACCTCTTCCAGTCCCTGTGTGGAAGTCAGATTGGTACTTTTAGCCCTGCTTTACCACTAGGAAGTTACGAAGTGAGAGCAGAAAAAAACAAAAAGACATATTTTTATTGAGCCTGTATCTTCCCTTTCCACAGAAATACCTGCAAGATAGGGCCAGAGATAGGATTCTCTCATGAGCTTCTCCTTATGGCAGTCATTACACCTGGTTCCAGCAGGGAGGTGAGGTTTCCCTTACTCAGGGGAAAGACTGTGGCCTCACCTCCCATTGTTGGTGATAACTTGGAATCTCTGAGACCCCTGTATGCTGGCCTATTTTTTTATGATCCAGGATGAGGTAATTTATTATTATTATTATTTATCTGCTTTTGTTTGAGTCAAATTTTGCATATGTGTGCATGTAGGAATCAAGTATCAAAGACAGCAAGTCATGAAAATAAATGTTAAAACTTCCCTCTTTTTTTTCACTGACTCTGTAACTTCGTGGGCAAATTCACCTGATGGTGGGTACAGCTCCTATTAAATTCAATGACAGTTATGCTCACTTACGCTAGCATTTCAACTGAGTTGCCAGTTCAAAAAAATCCAGAAAATCAAAGAGTAGTGTTTCAGTTGCACTGAAAGCTATATCACAGTACTGACGTTTGCACTCACCCTAAGGTTAAAACCTGCAGCTCTGCTTACCTCAAAATGCTCTTCTTAATATGCAAATCAACATGCTGCAATAGCTGCTTAACTTTGAAATGCTCAGATAGCTGTGTAATATTACAGAGTTTTGCTCAAAGGCCTTTTGGATTTTGCATAATGTGTGTATTGATTTGGGAATTTTTATGGTGCAGGTTGCTAATATCTTGCTAAATGGTGTTAAATATGAGAGTGAGCTGAATGGATCAGGTGACACCTCCGAGCAACCTCTCTCCCTGAAACTTCTGCTTTCAACCATTTGCCACATGCCCAAGGCTCTGCGTAACCTTTGCATCAACCACTTCCTAGGTAATTGGAAAGTGTTGTCTTGACTTTACCATGAGGTAATTGACTGTGGCTAAATAAAAAAAATATATATAATATCATTGCAATGACTATTAATTCATTCTATTATACTGACCGATAAGAGAAGCTCTGATATTTAGGTTTTCAGAACACTAAGAAATAAAAAATGGTGCAGCCAACATTCCTAGAAGGGAAATAACATTGGTTTAAATCAGCACAGCTATTGAGTTGGATGTTTGTGCTGGAACATAAGAGAAACATTCATTTCCCCTTCCCCACCACCTTGGCAGCGTGCATTTACACAACAGTTGGCAGGCTGTGAGGGGACACAGACTGCAGCACTGCAGGGCTGCCTGTGTTCCTACTGTTACCTTCATTCCTACCAATGCATGACCGGAGGTTAGGAAGAGCCTGTAAGCAGCTCAGTTTACACAAAGTTGGACAGGAGACAAGAGGTAGTTAATACGTAAAGGCTGAAGAAGGAATTAAAAGATTGCCTGCACTGCTCTCCCAGGCTTGGGTTTGAGAGAAGGGTTTTTTACTGTCAGAAGTCCTGCAAAGGCTGCAGCCACAACGTAAGTAGCACTCCTTCCTTGTGAGAAGACAACAGCACTCTGAAACTAGTTCATGTTAAGTTATTCTATGCAAAACTGGGCATCATAACCTGCCAAAAGCTGAAGGTAGTTCAGACTGCTGTAGTCTGGTTTTCTGTCTTGATAAAACCAATATTCTGTAACCTGTAGTTTGCCTCTAGGACTCTGTGTGAGGTAAAACTTAATGTTTAACATCATGAATGACTTTGACAAACATTACAGCAAAATACACAGCCAACGGCAGTCTCAGAAAAGTGGTGCTAAGCATTATGTAATACCAACATTGCACAATCTGCTTGCCTTCAGTTGTGACTTGAAAGGTAGATAATAGCAGTCATGGCTTACAGGGGGAAAGAGGTGCTCAGTGATCCTAATCGGTTACTTCTGGCTTCTTTCAGGTTGGCTTTCGTTTGAGGGGATGCTGCTCTTTTACACCGATTTCATGGGAGAAGTAGTGTTTCAAGGGAATCCGAAAGCTCCTCACAACACAGATGAGTATCAGAAATACAACGCTGGGGTCACCATGGGCTGCTGGGGAATGTGCATCTACGCATTCAGTGCTGCCTTCTATTCAGGTACTAAGTAAAGCCACCCTATATGTTACTGACAGCGTGATATATCTCCTAAAGTGGTGCATCTTCCAACAAGTACTCTTGCATTTGTGTCATGAGTGCTCAATGAGTATGTTGGTTGTTCACAGTATTATCTCTGTTACTTAGCATGGCTTCAGCAGAGGTGACAGGCAGACCAATGAAAACTCGTTTCTGCTACTGCAGAGTTCTTTTCGCAAACGGCATATTCCAAGCACATTAATCTAGACGTCCACTCAGCCAAGCAGCGTGGGGTCAGTACGGCGCCTTAATGCTGTACCCACCCCACGCAGCAGCTCCTCTCTCCTCCCCATGGGACAGGGATGCACTGGGGAGTGCAGCTCTCTCGTGCTCTCTCCGTGCAACCAAGCTGCACAGAGAGGGGTCACTCGGAAGGTACAGAACACAGGCCTGCAGACCACCAGTAACCCGAGGTCCTGGCGGTCACCAGAGCACTGTCGCTGCTTGGCATCTGGGCAGTGGGGCCCCAGGGAGCAGCTTTGCACCCCTGGAGTCCTGCTGCCCTGCTGGTGGCTGGGGAGGGCCACAGTGTGTGCTGCCCTGCCATGCGGTGGCATTGTCTTGCAGCTGTGCTGGAGAAGCTGGAGGAGCGTTTCAGCACGCGGACACTGTACTTCGTGGCGTACCTTGCCTTTGGGCTGGGCACCGGGCTGGCCACGCTCTCCAGAAATGTGTATGTGGTGCTGTCACTGTGTGCCACCTATGGCATCCTGTTCGCTACGCTGTGCACGCTGCCCTACTCCCTGCTGTGTGACTACTACCAGAGCCGCAAGGTGAGTATGGGAAGCTGGGGCTGGGGGTGGTTTTGCCAGCAGCCCCTCTCACACGGTGTCCCCCGCAGTTCGCCGGCTCGCAGGCGGAGGGCACGCGGCGCGGGATGGGCGTGGACATCTCCTTGCTGAGCTGCCAGTACTTCTTGGCTCAGATCCTCGTGGCTGTGGTTATGGGGCCTCTGACCGCAGCCGTGGGGAGCACCAGCGGTGTCATGTACTTTGCCTGTCTCATGTCTTTCTTGGGCTGTCTCTTTTCCTCCCTCTGCGTCATCTATGAGCTGCCGCCTGGTGAGGAGCTGCTTGAGGAGCAGCAGCCGCTCGTGCCCAGCACGTGACACCTTGCCACATGGGAAATCAATAAAAGCAACAGGGCTGTCATTGTCTCTGCTGTGTCGTCGTGTGGCAGGCCATCTCGCTGCCCGTGGGGTGCAAGGGAGGACATGGGACACTCCGGGCCCCACCATCTGCCTGGCCTGCAGAGGAGCGGGCTTGTCCGTCTCTGAGGCAAGAATGATGCCAGCCAAATACATGGCTGTAGGGACTGTGCCGGTGGTGGATGTGGGGAACCGTGGGAAGAACGGCCCTGCCTGCAGCAAGGCGAGTGCGAATGAGGGGCTGCAGTTCACCCGTGCTGCGCGTTCCTGCTGTGAGATGGCAGCAGCCCTTTGGTACCCCCAGGGCCCACAGTCCCCACAGCAGGGAAGCAGGGTGTTTGGCTCACCCTGGAGGGTAGTGGTATCAGACAGTATTGTGATTTTTGTCCTTAAGAGGAGTATAATCTATTCCTTCCCGCTTGGATGAGTATAGCACAAGCCTTACTCAAAAACAAAGCTGAAACTATTCATTACTTGGTTTTGTAGAACAGAGTAAGAGTCATACAGAAGGACACCCCTCAAAAGTAAGAGGTACATCTGAGAGAGGAGAGGAATGTCACTGAGTTTCCTACTTCTCAGGAACAAGAAAAGGACAAATACGTGACAAAGTAATAAGGCTGACATTTTACTTCAGGCAAATCACACTTTTATGTGAACCAAAAAAAAAAAAGCCAGAACTTCTCTGGAGAAGTAAAACAGAAGAATAGCAATAACCCCCTTGCATTTGCCAGCATGAGGGTTCATTCGGACCGCCGGACTGTCCTATTTTAGACAAAGAGTACCCAGTCTTTGTCTAACACTTGAAAAAACACTTGGAAAAGCAGCAGTCAGTTGTAAGCAGTGAGCAAAGGGAAGGGAGCAGCAGTCACATGCCAAGGGTGCAGAAAGTGACACACTTGAGCCAGTACTGTACCTGTTGGCAAGACCCCTTGTGCTGCCTGGCGTCTGGCAACAGGACGGGTGCTCAGGACTCCTCGCGGCTGCGCACGAGCAGGGCAGCGGGAGGAGCGTCTCGGAGCACCGAGCCAGTGGGATCGGCTCGTGCAGGGGACGCGCTGGTCGGTGCGGACGCGGCGAGGGGGACGTGGGGTGGCGCTGGGGCCGCCTGCTCGGGACCGCCGGGGCCGTCCGGGGGGGGCGCGGCAGCCCCTGGCGCCCGCCGCCGCCGCAGCCGCTCGGCGCCCGTCAGCGTCATGGGGTGGAGCGGCAGGAAGCCGGCCAGGCCTGCGGGGACGGGCCGTGAGCCCCGCGCCGGGCCCGCTCCCGCTGCCGCTGCCGCCCCGCACCTACCCAGCAGCTTCTCGGCGGGGCGGGAGAGCTGCGCGCCGCAGCCCAGCCAGTGCCGCAGCCGCTCGAGGTTGAGCCCCGCCACCTTCTCGCCGTGCGCGTTGGGCAGCGGGTCGAGGCAGCCGAGCTGCTCCAGGTACTTCCCGTCGCGGGCACGCTTGTTGTGCGCCGCCACGATGCGGAAGAAGGGGCGGTTGGTGCAGCCCCCCAGCGCAAGGCGGATCACGACGTGGCCGCCCCGGTAGCTCTTCAGCAGACGGGGACCTGCGGGGAGAGCGGGGCGCGTCACGGGCCGGCGGCCGGGAGGACCGGGCCCGGCGCGCGAGCGGCACCCACCAAGCTGCACCATGGCGGCTGCCGCGCTGCCGGCCGCTGATGGCGTCACGGGCGCGCCGGAACACGAGGGGCCGCCGGCAGCCGTGACGGGTGCGGGCGGAAGACGCATGGGAAGCGGAAGTGGCGACGGCGCTGGCGCCGCGGCTCTTCCGGCGAGGGGCGTGCGGCGGCTCCGGGACCGACGCTCGGGGAGGCGGCGGCCGCTGCTCCGGGCCGCGCTCCTCTTCTCCGGGCTCCGCTCCTCTCCTCCGGGCTCCACTGCTCCCTCCGGGCCCCGCTCCTCTCCTCCGGGCCCCGCTGCTCCCTCCGGGCCCCGCTCCTCTCCTCCGGGCTCCGCTGCTCCCTCCGGGCCCCGCTCCTCTCCTCCGGGCCCCGCTGCTCCCTCTGGGCCCCGCTGCTGCTCCACACCCTGCTCCTCCACGCCCCGCTGCTCCTCCAGGCCCCGCTCCTCTCCTCCGGGCTCCGCTGCTCCGGGCCCCGCTGCTCCCTCCATGCCCCAGTGCTGCTCTGGGCCTCGCTCCTCTCCTCCAGGCCCCGCTGCTCCCTCCGGGCCCCGCTGCTCCTGTTATGAGAAACCCCAGAGGAAAATGTGCCCAAGGACGTGATTTTGGCAGTTGTCACTGGGAGGTACAGACAAAACAGCAGGTGTTCCTGGGACACCATGAGAGAATATGAGCAAGAACAGCAAAGACCAGTTAAGGATGAAGGTAAGGACCACCGTATCTTCAAAGGACTGTCTGGAACTGGGCAGTGAAACCTACACAAGGCCTCTGGGTCAAAATACGGCCGTAGATGGAAGTGAGTTCCGGGATGACATCAAGTGGACACAGCGAGATGACCACCGGGGGTCTCAAAAGACCCGCAGAGACCACCAGAGGGACAGAGGGCACACGAGGACGGGGTATGTTACAGTTAGTGCTGGGAAACAGAATTAATATGTATGATCACTCCTAAAGCTTAATGCATATGTAGATAATAGAGAAATAAAAGTATAGCTAGTGTACCTTCGGATGTGCATGATAGGGGGAGGTATCCCCCATGCACCCAGGGCTGCAATAAAGTGAATGCTGCTTCTGAATACTACATTGGTGTTAAAAAGTTTATTCACGGTTTTCGGTGACATAGGGGTGTATACGGGTCCTTCGGGCTCCGCCAGGGTCCGTCGGGGTCCGCAAGGGTATGTAGGGGTGTATAAGGGTTCGTAGGGCTCCGCCAGGGTCCATAGGGGTGTATAAGGGTCCGTAAAGCTCCGCCACGGTCTGTAGGGCTCCGCCAGAGTCCGTAGGGGTCTATAAGGCTCCTTAGGGGTGTATAAGGGTCCGTAGGGCTCTGCCAGGGTCCGTAGGGGTGTATAAGGGTCCGTAGGGCTCGGCCACGGTCCGTAGGGGTGTATAAGGGTCCGTAGGGCTCGGCCACGGTCCGTAGGGCTGTATAAAGGTCTGTAGGATCAGCCAGGGTCCGTA
>JAUBNY010000015.1:1288365-1301457 GCA_032275445.1 Crypturellus soui | reverse complement strand
AACAATACTAACAGGTAATAAATGAGGTAATATGAAAATTTTGAAATATATATGAAAATACTATCCATACTAGGATACTATTTCACTAAGTCAGACAACATAAATGTTATGATTACTATGGAACATATAAAATGTAATATATATCTTTGGAACACACAAAATGTAATAAAAAAAAACAGAGAGAGAAAGCCACATGCTGTCCAAAAATCTTAAACTCCCTCAGCTCAATAAAGCTCTTATAACTCTGCCCAGAGTACATTCTATACCTTGAAAATGATGACTTAAATACTCTAAAACACTGTCAAAGTGCACTCCAAATCCTTTGGTTTTACTTTTTTGGTGATTCACTGTTTCGTAGGTATCCTCTGACAGTTCCAGCACATTTCAGTTTTATGGGATCACTGACTGATATGCCTGGAATTTTCCTCTGTGGAAGAATTTATGCACAGCTCCGCTGGCATGACAATTGATAAAATACTATAATTCTTACGGGTAATATTTTGATGCTATTGTCACCTACTCCTAAGAGCGCCAGGTACATTACTCAGCAAATAAAATATTTAGCAGGAACTAATAATAGAGCAGCCTACAATCAAAACACTCTAATTAACTGGCCGTTCCAACAACTCTGAAAAATAAATATGTCTGTTACCATCTGTCCTATCCGGATGATGGAGAAAAGGAAGCCGTTGGGGGCCGTTCACCCCCAAGCTCACACTTGACTCCAACAAGAGAGAAAATCTCATTCACATATTTGTTATCGGTGTCATCTCTTCTAAAACAAACCGAGTAACAGTGTTAATTGTATTATACTAATATAATATTAAAATTATTTTAAAAATATTATTAAAAATGTATATATTAATTGGGATGTGAGTTTGTAAACTACCTGAAACAGCCCTTTGGGCTGGGAAGGAGTGAGAATGACTAGGGCTTGAAGACATAAGAGGACACGGCACGTTACAATGTAGCATTATTGATTAATAATTCAGACATGCTTTGTGTTTAAGAGGTGATAAATCCATTTGGGATTAATAAACTGACTGACCTTCCACATTGCAGAGCAGTGAGCACGAGATACACAGCTCCTGAAAGAGCGAATGCCTTGGAAAATGAACATGTTATTTGATAAGAACGATTCAGTTCATTACACATTACCTTCCACCTGGAAAATGGGTAATTAATTAGCTATTAAACTCTGTGTATGTAATACTTTGTGAAGTAACTTAGTTAATATTTATCTTTTTGTGAGTTCTTGGAGAAATCTGCTGTTTCGTAAGCAAGTTTCTCCATAGCAAGTACAGCACCTCAGCCTTAAAATGGATTAGCAGAACTGTTGGATGAACCACGGTACTCCCACAACAACAGACTTTATGGAGACCCATCAGCATGCAAAACTGAACTACACAACTAATCTAAACTGAGAAATTTGAGCCCTTGTAGAGGAACAGGTCTCAAATCATAAATTTGCACAAGCAAATTTCCACAGTTACGTGTTTCTTTGGCAATGAGGCTGCAAAGTATGTGCTAAATTCAGAGTTCCTTGTATGTAAAATGTCTGGCATGCAAATCTAAAATCTGGGTTCTACACACTGTTTTTTGAAAGATATTGTCATTAGCATGTGCAATAAACTTGAAGTTAGTACCCACACAGTTGGAATGGTTTAAGGTTGGTTAAGTAGCTTGCTGTTCTGGCTAATGCTTATCCACCAAATAAATCAAGAATTCTCTATTATAAAAAGCAGGTCTCTCTAAATTCAGAAGCCTGGAAAATGAGAGTATTAGAAGGATTGAGCACATTATCAGAATGAAGGGGGTCATGCTTGCTGAGGGAACGTGGGTATTTATGCCATACCTGCAGTGAAAGCGCTGTCGCTGTCAGCACATCTCTGCAGACAGTTGTGATTCACATTTTATAAAAACCCATCTGGGGCCACCAGTGGGTGGTTAATAGAGACATAATCATAACAAACGTTATTGTTTAACCCCGCTGTTTAAGTAATATTGTATGATTGAAAACACAAAATTATTTACCCTTAAGACTGTGCATCCCATGTACAGTCTATCTTTGGTAATAAATTACCATAACATTTTTGCTAAACTAATTTATGAGTTAATTTAAAATGTTAATTTATGAGTGTCTCTTTGGCTTGTATGAATTTAATCTCTGAAAAATACCTAACCTAGTTGAGTAGACCAGTATTCTTAATTCACCATATAGACATACTGAACTGTAAAATAACATTTTAACTTACATTAACACTGGAGACAACGTATTCTTATCATGCTGTATATGGTACAGTGTTTCAAAAGGCTCTGAAAATGTCTAACAATCTTTTTTTTTTTTACTTACCTTATAAACACATTCTTGAGTCTATTAGTCTGTAAACTATACACTAGTTTAATACAAAATGCAAAGAGTTCTGATTTTTCTAAATCTATATTTATTTTAATATAGACTGAGAAGCTCAATGAGACATAAACCATTACTTCACATTAAATAAACATGCAAGAAATTAAAGATTTATTACTAAGCAGCTAGAATTTATTACAGTTAAGGAGTCGCCATACTCTTGTTATCAACAGATTATGCTTCCTTGAAATACTAAGTTGCATGGTTAATTAAAAAAGCAAACAAAACAAATTAGCATTCCATTATAGTTTCTAGTATTGTGTTCAAAACAGAATAAATCTATACAGATACACTGTTAACTTCTGTTTTAACACACATTTTGCATATATGAAAAATATAGGGATGAGATTATGATGAAACAGCTCCATGCGCTTCATACTCTAGAACTAGAAATAAAATTAAGACCTGGCCCAAGCAAGTAGAGCTACTGATTTTAAACAGAAAAGAATTAATATATGCATCCTCTCTGCATATTAATGTTGAAACTAATCTTACTGGGCAAAAAGAATTTGACATCATAGAAGCAAAAAACCCAAGCTGAGAGATAATGTTGAGAGATAAATGTGGATAAAGCATCTTTTCTTGTGACAGCTACATGATACTACCAAGCTATCAATGAAAATAATCATTCAACAGATAAATGCAATTCATGCAGTGCAAAGTGAACAGGATTACGTTGTAGACTCAGACCCACGTGCAGTGATCTAGCTTTGTTATAACAAAGCACTGTGAGGATGCGCAGGATGAATATATTGCAATAAATATTCCTTTTCCTTTTGACAAACAGGAGAGGAGGTCAACGGCAGCTGCTTCGTTGGTTTAGAGGCACAGATCTTGGCTTAGCAAAAGCACTAGACCCATTTATTATCCAAGCTGGAATAGACAGGAGATGCACTCGTGATCTCGTGGTCACATAATTTCAGGCTGCTAATCATGCAGCTTGTTTACGCAGAGGGGTTATGTAAATTGAAGTGCACATACACAGACTGGCTATGGTGTTAAAAAAGCACAGTGTTTGTTGACAAACCATGCAACTCCTATGATGCACAAGCAAGGCAGACCTAAATCCTCTGATTTAGGAACTACGTGCCAGGCTCAGAAGCAGCGGATGAGATCTGAAGTCCCCCATTCCCGCCGCAAAGGCCAAGGTCCATCATGTTTGTCACCGCTTCCGCGCTTGCCTAGAAATCAAAGGGAATATTTCCAATGAGTCCAGGGCTACGGGTCCTTCTGTTCCGTCCCTCCACTCCACCCACTCCTGTCTGATGCTTCCAGGAAGAAGACTAATGCATATCAGGCTAAAGCATCCTTAAAGAAGTTAAATTACACGTTATTAATGGAGCAGAGGCAAGCAGAACAGAGCAGTAACTGCACTATCCTCATTATACATCCAGATTTATACCAAGATACCAGAAGTACTTTATATATCAAAGAAAGACCTTTAGGAGTTTCATATTTCTGTGTTTCAGAATTACCTCTTCACAGACACTCCTTTTATCACTGGAGATTCCTTGTCCAGCCCTTTCACTGACAAAGTAAATCACAGGCACATCTGCTCAGTTAGGAACAGGCATCAGTTTAAGCTATGTGAGCTCCCCTATTTGTTTGATTCGTTAGGTATTAGTGATGACCACGTCCTTAAGTTTCCTAATTCCTGACAGTCTCAAGGACTCTCAATCTGTATTTCTGGTCTTTAAGCACGCACCTGGTAGAAAGCTGCGTTTCCCAGACCAATTCTTTTCTCTTTGGGATAGTCGCTCTCTACTTCAGTCCCCCAGTTCAAACAGTTTATATTAGCTGTGCAACAGGACCACTTCTGAAGCTCAGGTATTATTTAGTTCCTAAACTGGAAGGTATAAATACAAAGTATTTTGTTATTTGATGAGAAAATTCTCATTTGTTCTTTTTGATACGCAGGAAAAAACAGAGAAGAGAAGCTGGGTAATTCCAGCACCTATCATGAACACAATACCTCTCTCAAAAAAGGTATCCTAGCAGCACACATTAATTTTCTCCACATTTGTTTTCTTCCCTGCAGCATTAATACAGAATTTGCTTGTTTATTTTTGAACGAATTCAGCTTCTCCCTGCCTGAGGATTTTACATGAAAGTATCCAGCTGTAGTGCAGACCAGTCTAGACCTTTATGTGCGTGTTTATCCAACAGCTTTGTGCATACAATCACTTCATGTATGAAAATCTCTGTGAGGACAGGTGTAGAAATATGATTTGTTGGATTATTGATGTGAAAGGACTATTACTGGTCACCATGTACACATGGAAGAATCCTACATCATCCACCAGTTTCTGAGCAAGACTTTGCAATTAGATTATCTAGAGATATAGGTGTTCCAGAAAACAAAATTTATATCTAAGAAACATGAATGCCATGTGTTAAGACCAAGACAACAAATGAGAAATAATAATTCAGTCTTGCAGTCCTGGTACTGTTGAAGCTGACTTCACTCTATATTATATTTACCTCACCTGTCTATAACAATTTATTCCCTACTCATTTTAATGCTTAGAAGAATTGCTCCCATACCATTTCCTTGATGCTGGCATTGTCCAAAATGTTGGATTTTTCATTTGTCAAAGTATCTTACAAATATGAAATACATTTCTCCCCAGAACTGCACAAAACATAATAAAATCCAGCAGGATTACGCTTCTGTCAATAATAACATAATCCTGCAAGCCTTATATACAAAACTTTACTCATATGCATTTTGAGATGAAGTTGACAGAATGCTGTACATGAGTGTATTTATGTAAACATTCATGGAGAAGTGCCTGTTTTATTTTTTTGGCCATGTTTCAGTCACAATTTCTTGCTTTCACATTAAAAATGAAAGAATTCCGTCGTTTCAAGAAATCTCCTGCATTAATCTGGCATTGAAAGACTAACAAAAATAATACTGTGGCATTTCTGTTAATTAAGAGATACAGACCAGTTGTAAAGGCCACTGATCTCACTGAAAGGGCTCCAGTCCAATTCAACGGGCATTGGTTTAGGTCCATAGCGAACATCCAGTCCTATTCATTAGATTTTCTTTTTCTTCCATTGCCCCCAATCATTCTTTTAAGAACTGTGCACTTGTTTGGAATAAAACATACAGTCTTTGCAGGTTTTTAATGGGTTCCTGGTAGCTGCTGCTATTTTAATGGATCAATTGAATGGCACTAAGCGATGCATTAACACGGTAATGACCAGCAGGATTGCTGCTCCCATGATGTATTAACAATGTGCTGGCCAGCAGGAAGGGCACTCTAATAATATAGTAAGACACAACGTCTGGCAAGTAGCCACACTAAAACTTCAAGCACTGCAGTGTTAATTGTAGGGTTGCCCCCAAATTATTAGCATTTGGAGGCTGCATTCAGGGCTTATAAGCAGGAGGTATTTCAGACTTGTCAGGATCTTATTAGAAGTTTTTTTTTAATTATATAGAACCCTGAAGGGGAGATATTGCATCCTTTGGGATGAAAAAGGGAGAGAGAAACAAAGAGAGACTTAGAAAATTATACTTCAAAACATAAACAAAACATCTTTTATATTATGGTCAAAAAACAGCTTTTAGAACACAATTCCAAAGTGTATAAATGCCTGCTTTATTTCTATCAGCAGATCTAAAACCAGACAGTAAAATTCTGACAAAATGGAGTGGGATAACTATTATAGTAAATTCCCCCAATAATGGCTTTAAAATCTTTATATCTTCTCCTTCTATTCATGTATCTGTCTCTCTTTTGTTAGAGTGGAAGATTATTTTTTCTCAGCTCTACATTTAACCACTGGCCTTCATTCTTCCTATATAAATATGTGATATTAATGGTCAGTGTTTTAGAAAGTATCCAGCCATAAGGAGTAAATAAAAGAAAAAGAAAAATGAGAAAGTCATATTTAACTGTAACAGTTTGATTAAAAAGGCAGGAATGAAACATATTAAACGGCTAAAAAAATTTTTGTAAAGGATGGAAATTCTGAGATTTCAATCAGTTCCAGTCACTGATGGAGAAGTTTCTGATGCCCTTGATGAATTAGCATAACTATATACCTCAATAAAATCATGCTGAAATACCACAGGTCTTAGTCAGAGGTAATAGAAAACATGTCTCAAATATCAAAAAGGAAGCTGATCAGTAATAATTTGTGAATTCCAAAATCTTCATCAAAATTTATGTTTCAAAATGTCAAAAAAAGAAAAAGATTGAGAAGGTATATCAGCAAAATATTTTCCATTTATTAAGTAATAGCTAAAATTAAACATTTCACATACAAAGGGATTCTTCCAAATTACTACGCTTCTTTGCAAGTAGCTGTAAAAATGATTTTCAGTAATGAAAAATGACATAATTTGAAATGGTATAATGTAAAATATTAATGAAAAATTTAATACTGTAGCCCATTAAAGTCCATGGCAAAATTCCCACTAACCTCATATGGTGGCAGAATTTTGTCCTAAGTTAACAAAGGTTTTCATATCAAATAAAAACTATTATTTTTGTCATGTTATAGAAAGGACATAAATTAGGTTGTATTTCTCAAACTAAGAGAAACTAATTCTGCCTAGGGAAAAGCAGAGTGGGTTAAATTTCTCTAATAATTACTCAAAGTCTTTACAATCTTGGTTATCATTCTCTTGGCTGTGCTAGTTTCTGGTGTGTTTTAGTAGTAACTTGGAGCCATTCTGGACTTAAACCAGTATCTCCTACTTCTAGAAGCAAATGTTTCTTCTTTTTCTGGTAACAACAGTAGCTCACACTATAAGAAGTGATGCCATTTAAAAAAGGCCCATGTACTGCTGTCACCACCTATTGGTTATCTGTTTAGGTATGAAAACTAGATCAAAACTCAAAAAAAAATCAGAAAAAAAAAGGAGAAAGCTGATTAGAAAAACTAGTACACGCAACAGCAAAATCAATAGGAAACACTAAGTTAGAAATCTGAAATTCAAGCCACTAATTGAAAACAACTTAGAAGTCGGTTTAAGCATAAGCAAAGAGAAACAAATGTGTTCAGAATTTTGTGCTAAATAGTAGAAAGAGAACTTTATGGTAGTTGAAATATCTGACAGAAAAATGGAACCTTAACCTAGTAACATAAATAATTTTTGACAACCTATTTCTAGGATTTAATCCAAATTGCCAAGATAATTAGCCTGGTTTACTGAGGTTTGTCCTATTTATTATTCTAAGACAAGAGGTCTTCAGTATGAGGAAATACACGAACACATTAAATATATTCACCACGTTACTGTGCTCCACCGTATGATGCTGAAGTCTTAATAGAGGAAAGAATTAGATGTGTGTCCAGATGGACACACAGGGAGAACAAGGACCGTCCGTGAGGGGTCTCTGCTTGGTAGATATCTTGCCTGGTCAGATATTGGGATATTGGGACAACCTGGGCATGATTTGCCCATGCAGGACGGATGGATCGAGGATGCTTATTTGCTGCTTAGCAAATGCTACCAAGCCAGTTCCTTAGGAGAGCAGGATGCCTTTTATATAACGTGATAGCAAATAGTGCATTTGGCAAGAAATTCAGGCGGCTGCTTTCCAGGCTTAATGGGGCTTTCTGAGGCTGTTTCTGACCCTATTCAATTCAATTCTTTGTACCGTGGCTTTCTTCCAGGGGTTTCAACATGCCATTCATTCAGGGAAATGCACTTTAAGTCACCGGTTGGTTGCCTGCAGAAGAAGTATGAGCTCTGGCTCTATTTCCAATTAGTCTTTGGTAAGTCAGCTTGTGTGCAGTGTATTTTATAATGGAAGCTGCTTTACCCCTAGAACACACACACGGGGAACAGCGATTTCCTGAGAACTCGGGCCCTGAGTGTCAGGGTCCGCTGTGCCCCAGCATCACGGGCCACAGAGGACGGGAAGCTCCGTCACGGTCGCTCATCTGCGGACATTCAAGGAACGGAAATTATCCTCAGTAAAGAGCCGGCCCGGGATGAGCTTAGTGAACTGATGGCACCGGGATCACGTGCGGTATCCTCTTCACACGAAGAGGTTGTCAGACCAGCCCAAACACTATTTATTAACCAGGGATGAGGCTGACGGCCTCCTATCCCACAGAGCAACACAACGGCACCCCAGGAGGAGGACTCCAGCAAGAGAAGCGGTTCTCAGTCTCACCAATAATTCCCGGCAGATAATTCCTAAGCAGAAAACAGGGCTAGATTTGTCAAGCAGACTCTTTGCTCTGAAACATCCACCCTGCTCTCCACTTGCAACGAACCTTCCCTTTCTGTAACTGAAACGCTCTGTAATTATTTATGACCGACCAATTATTTAAGTGTTACGTTAATACTATATATAGTCAATCTACTTGAATTTTGTATCACCGAAGGTTTCTCATTTTACGTACTGTGCTTCACCATTTCCCTCAAACGGTGCCAAGCAAATTAACATCAACATTTCTGCTTGCTAGTTTGCTGAAAGAGACGTGTCTTCTTAGGTATCTTTTAAACGATTTCTGACATTTTAATGGGATATAATTATTATAATGAGAAATCCATTACAGAGATGGGATTGAGGTCATATTAAGAAAACATCTCCCCGGTTTGTTATTGCACATAATGAAGCCTGTTTATCTTTTAAAACAGACCAAGATCTTTAAAAAACAAAATAAATATAAAATGTTCGTGCATGTCAAACCAAGTAAATCTGGCATGGAAGAATCTTTGTTTAGATCGATCTAAGGCAAAACACTTTATATGTATATTTGCAGTGACTTTGAGAAACTCCTAATGCTATTGTGCAGGTACAGAGTCCTCCGAGGGAAAACGAGAAGCTCCAAATTCCCGCTTTAATCTATTCTGTGTTCTGTTCTGTACATCTGTCAACTAACATAACATTTCCTATGTAATACAGGCCTATAGAAAGCATTTTTTATTTCCAGCTGGCATAGCTCTAAATTCAAACGCTCCGACATAATTTAGTTGTTTTTCCCTATATGTGGACTGTTTATTTACTTTACAAACTTGCATGGAAAACAGAACTGTACCCTAAACATTAGTATTCTGGTGGGAGGATTTGTGTTTTGTGTTTGAGGCAGTTCACATTAAACTCAAGGTCTTAATACTCCTTTGAGGCTTCTGAAGCCCCATGGCAACTCTTGAAAAGACTTTTATTTCTTCAGCATATGTAAATTGGATAGGGTGAAGTCAATGTGATTTAGAGCTAACATCTCCTCAAGAACTCAGATGAGACAAAGGTTTTATTAGATGAAATAGTAGAGGAAATTGAAGTTCCAACATTTCAATGTAATGTGATCATGAAGATGGAAAATAATATTTAGTGAAATTAAAAGTGCAGGCTTGAAATTTACATCATTCTTAATCTACATCTGTTCTTTTCATTTAATTTATCTGACATGCCCCACTTCTTCCAGGGGAATTGCAGAATGAGATCTATTGGATATAGGGATATTAGGAAAACTGCATTGGGGTCGCACAGTGATTTATGCAACAGCCTTTTTACTATATTAATTAGGCAGAGATAATAGCAAATTAAAAAGAAGAGTGAAAGTTTATGTCACACAAATCCTCGCCTATGCTTATAATTAAATAAAATATTTATACTCATGTGACTTATGTTATTTTACATCACTCAAAAATGAAAAAATATTTTGTCATAAAGTTTCATTCTGAAAAACAGACCAGCTTGAAAATTATTTCTGTTTAAAAAGTCAGTACATTTCACATTTGCTGGTAATATGCCTAATTTATATGGTCCTACATTAGAGCTTAGTATTATTATTTGCCAAGGTAGCTATGACCTTTATCAAGGTCCTACATCTATCAAGGACCTTTAACATCACCCTGTGCCTTCCCAACTTTCCTGTGCAAACTTTTCATGTACCTTTTAGCAGGAAACATGGAATATTTAAAATGAATAGGAGGACACTACATCTAAGAACTCTTTCTTTTGCGTTCTCACACAGAAAAACCTCCAAGAAGACATCAAACCATGCATCTTAGCACAAAATCTAATAATATGAATTGCAATTAACTGGAAATTGCAGTTTAAGGCCTCTTTTAAAAATAATGCCTTCAATATTTAATTTATAAGACATCATTTCCCTCCTAGAATCAAAGCTGGCTACCTGGGCTACTTCTACCTACTCATTCCTTTTGAGGAGAAGGTGAATGGCAGGGTTGGCTTTCTAGAGAGAATGTTTCAGTGTAAGATATATACATGGGGCAAAGAGAAATCAGCGATTATCTTTTCCATTCAGCTAATACTGGGCCAAACATGTACCATTTGTACAGACTTGTCTGTTTTACAACATTTACTGAGCAGTCTCAGCGGTAAGTTATTATATAGGTTAAATTTATCTTTCCAAAGCAGCAACTTCTCCTCTCAGTTTGCTTGCTTCACTTTTATAGTTCCTTACATAGATTTTTCTTAGTTCCTTACATAGATTTTTCTTTTATTATTCTCTATGTAAATTTCTTATATTTGGAAAGTAGAGTAAAAACAAGTATTTTGTACAAGAAATCACACAAATATAAAGTTAATTCTGACTCAGCATTCTTGTTTCCTATGGAAAGATGAACAATTCCAGATTATTTGCATCAGTTCACATTTCAGATTACCACTAGCTAACTGGATGACATAACAGCAGGAGGGAGCATCTCCAAACCGTTAGCTAGACATCTAGCATAAAGAGCTGCATTTGGCCGACCTCTTCACAGCCAGGTCGGCAAATGAATGTAATCAATCCCAAAAATATTGCTCCTGAGGCACTGCTGTGAGAACATACACCTTCGGTTTGTAAAACAGGTATGATATTAAGTGATGATCTTCACACAGATAAGGAGAAAGGGCAACATTCCAGCACGCTGACACCAGTTCTTAACTTTCTTAACAGCTCAACAAATTCCTTTACAAAGTTATGCTGTTTCACGAATAGCTCTCTTTTTAGCTTAATATGATTTGCCTAATTGTTTTTTTTTTTACAGCTTGCAGATCAGTCAATAGTTAAAACGGAAGCAGATATATTTTAATGAAGCATTTCTCCTTAAATTATGGGGCATGAAGCCTGTCCTACAGCATCTCAAATGGCACTTTTTCTTAGTTATGAATATTGAACAATGGTCTATTCACTTAAAATTACATACAGCTGTCAGTTAAAGCTTTTAATTTTTACAAGTTAAACAATTTGAAAAGCTGCAACTCTCTATTTATATTGAAATCCTCTTATTCCATCCAGTAAATCATTTCAATGTCTGTTCATTGCAAGCGCTTGGCTGCAAGTGCTTTACCTTATATCTACACTATTTCCCCTTAAAATTTAATGTATGGTGTTTAAAGACGAATATCTGTACAGTAAGAACAGTACAAACAGCACAGAGAAATAGCAACACACATATTTCAAGACAGCTAAAGAGATTATTTCCTTATCATGACAGCAAATGACTTTATACATTCATTATCATTCACGGGGTTCAGAATGTCATATTTTCTGTCTCAAAGTGAATATATTTTACATTGATTTCTGGTTCCCATTTACAGCATACCTGATTTCAAAAAGAGTGAAAAAAAAACCAACATTATGCTTGTGAGATGGTGTAATTTTCTGTGAAACGCCAAATGATGAGTACTACAACATATGCATGAATGAGGTAAGTCAAAAATGAAGGGTGCTCTGTATAAATCAAACATTAGTCTTCAAGGTGTACTGTCCACAGAAAATTGACTTTTTACCTTTGGTTATATTGTTTAGTTGGCCGTTTTGTTCTTTGACCACAAATATTACTTGTTTCCCAGGTGCACAGCTCTTCAAAGTCTGATATAACAAATCTAACCGTCTTGACAAGTTGGTTTAGTCACGCAGTTGCACGATTTTGTTCTACTATGGGGATAAAAGGGAATACATCTATAGACGCTCAATACTTTAGGAAGTCTTTGTAGATATGCCATGAAGCCTCAAATAATGAAGACTATTTTCAGTTGTACTTGTGGAATTACAGTTTCTTCGAGTCGCCCCATGCCTGTGCACAGCAAACCAAAATTACAGATCTAACACTTAGAAGGAATGAGGAGAACATGAAAGATCACCATAAAGCCAACAGCCTAAGCCTTGAGCAAAGCCCGAGTTGAGTGCTGGTTGTGGATTTATGCCTTCATAGAGCTGAAATAATAGTTTTCTAGGGTTGTGAGAAATTATGGAACTTCATTAAAGCTGTCATCATGGACAAATTTTGCAATGAAGACTGTGCACTTGATGAACGATGCTGAATGCCTAAGTGCATTGGCTGATTTAGAGTTCAAACCTTTTGGAGTACATTCTATGAAGATAAAATATTTTGTGCCACTATATTTTGGTCTCTATATTTTTGACAATATGTTTCATGCCTCATTTGCCACCAAAGTAATGAGATTTTAGTCAACGTGCGAAGACTGGCTTCACATTTTTCATGGCAAAAGCCCAAATGGGTTATTTTTCTACACTAGTGTACTGCTAGTTCAATGAAGGCCTGAAGTATATGTAGACCTTGAGGCAGCCAAAGTGTAAAACATTGACTTCACACCTCACAGAAGACAAGAAGCCAAAACACTGATTAATGACTGCAGCTCCCCATCGGTTCCTGGAAAATCATCCCCTGATTGCATTTTTTTTTCCCAAATAATCAGGTGCACTGATACAGTACTAATCTCTTCAGA
>JAUBNY010000015.1:1277018-1288265 GCA_032275445.1 Crypturellus soui | reverse complement strand
TGAAATCCAGACTGCATGCACCTATGAAGTTCAGCCAAAAGACTGATGCAGAACCATCTTTCTCTCTTCCAAAACAGAAGAAAGAGGGAATCTTACTACACTTTTACAACACTCACACACTGTAGCAAGGAGTTGTGCAATAGAGAAATAGCTCTACCATAAATTGGAGAAAAAAAAAAAAGACAACAGAAACATATATATGTATCTATATACACACAGAGACATATTTTTTTTTAAGATTTTAAAAGCCCTTTAATGTATCAGGCGTTGTTTGCAGTGGCAGCCAGTTTGCAATCAGCACACTGCAGTCATCAGTACCATCATGGTGAATTGCCAGTTTTAAAACATGTACGGAATGAAAAACAAGCTGGAATACAAACAGCAGAAACAGATTAAAGAAGACCAGTCTGAACTCCACTGTGCTGCATCCAGACTGGACACTACTCAACAACCTAATGTAAAAATGCACTTCAGCAACTTCTGGCTTTGCATGAAAAGAAGAGAACAAGAAATTCAAGAAATTTATGACTTTTTTTAATACAGAAAAAATACATTAAAATTATAACAACTGTTTATGCAAGCTGCACTTTGCGTATTATGGATTACACAATCATAATTTCAAAGGAAAGGTGAAGCCACTGTGGAAGGTTTTCTATGATGCTTTAAGAAATGGCTGCTAACACCCATACTTCTTAAGAACAATTTAAAAGTGTAAATTCAAATAGATTTTCGGTCTTCACTGTAAAGAACTGAGTAACGAAACTGAGGCAAAATTTTAATGGTAGCTCCAGTCTTTCTACAAGGGCTCCCCCAGGCAACATCTGAATGGTCAAACTTCAGGCAAACATCTTCCAAAACATGCAACCACATCAGTAAAACAGAGCTTTTAAAATATGAGATAGACGAGCATTATCTAAATGTGCTTTTTTTTAATTTAGAGAAATACAAACAAAACCATATGAAAACGTTCAAGAAAGTTTTCGATACTGAATGTGTCTGTGTCAGAGCTCGCAAGCAAGTAATTTTCCTCCTTATCTGCAGATGCTTTTGGGAAGGGGCAGCTTCCTAAAGTTGCCATTTGCAGCACAATTTCACTGCATTCTAGACCGATAAACCCCGCGTTAGAAGACATCTGCAGAGAACACCCTCTGCTGAGTTACCCTGACAAAATCTGAAGGCAGGTCAAGATGACATTGATTTTGCAGGCTAAGATTTTATCTGGAGCACTCACCTTTTGCACAGCTCTGCAGGGAAAAAAGATGGTATCTTTCTCATGACGCTTCCGAATATTAAGGTGCTCAGGTGAACTCTAGGACAAAACCAGAGGGAAAACTAGCATTAGCACCTAAGTTAGTATTAATTTATAGAAGCCTGAGATGAGACTGAATATTGAAGAATGATATTTGCAGCACAATCTGTTCCAAATCCTCCCTCCTTCCATTCATATCCACCCTCTCCACATTCCCCCGGATAGCAGCAGTGCTCTGAGGGATGTGCATGAGGAGCAAGATCTTAGAATGGCTGATGACAATAAGGAAACTATGGAGCTGCTGAGCCTCTCCCAGCCGTTTTTGGCATAATTTGTGCCCATCTGTTCCCTTTAATACTGCAGTCCAGAGGGAAGCAGATGGGACCCACTGTGCAGTCTTCTTCTGAAACTCACATTCATTATAACCTAATTTTTAAAACGACAGTCTTGCTGTCAGCAATGTTGCTTGGCCATTTTTTGCTCCCCTGCAGAAGCAAAAATAACCCTTTCCGAAGCCGAGCTTGGCCCAGAAAGGTCCTAATGCTAAAGAGATACTAACGAGTGAGCCATGTCTTCATCTCTGGGAGCATCCTTGTTTCCATTCCAAGCCTTGGGCTGGATCTGGCCATGGCTCCCTACCACGTGGCTCCACTGATATATTCCAGCAAAGGCAGAGGAAGGAATATTTCGTTTCTAGTGTGTCAGAAACTGCTGCTGCTGATTTGACTAGCTGTCAGGCAGCTAATTTTTTACTCCCATTGTCCTGCTCTGAGCAAGGCGCTCTCTCGAACACTCTGGCATTTCATAAGGACTTATTTTTAATAAGTCTTTAATAAGTTTTGCTTTTCTAGCAGTGCTAAAGACTACACAGAAAATTCCTTGTCTGGAGAAATAATTGTTAGGTTTTCTGCTGCCATTCTTCTTGTAGTTTTGAGGACAGGCCCGTTCTTTAAACTAATCCTAGCCCATCTAATGACAATGTTCTGCATGGACTCAATGTATAATTCCCCCACTATGCCTACAAATAGAGCACACAGTGATAATCTCCTGCCATTTTAATTAGCACTTTCATATGCTTCTTTTTAGACAGTTTCTTCCTCTGTCAGGGAAAACATTAAAGTCATCAGCCATTCTTGTCCTCTTGTTCTATGCACAGAAATGATACATTCAACACTCAAAATTTTGCAAACAGAATAAGAGACTCCACAAACCTGATGACTGCCACCCTCTATCGGAAGGCATGTGAAGATAAGTATCTCGGAAATGTTTTGCCACTAGTTTTCCACTAGTGACCTCTCTACGTCTCAGAATGATCTACTGGGAGGCGACATTTTCCACACGGCAGCGTCTTAACCCACAGCCCTGCTGTGCAATTGCTTTGTGTCGAAGTAACGTGTTTTTTCACAGCTCTGCTAATCTATAGATTCTTCTACAGGAGGGGAAGCAGCAAAATATTTAACAAGTTCACAGTCACAGCCTGCTGCCCTTCCTCTCTCCACAATGGAACAGACGAGAACTCTACAAAGGATGGGGCTTCTCATTCTTTTCCCTATGAATTTGACCCGAGGATCAGAACGTGTCTTTGTACCTCCTGGTAACCTTGAGGAATATATAGCAGTACGAAGAATTTTAAACATTTCTCATTCCCTCAAGTAAATGTGAAAACTTTACAGCTGTTCCATATACATGAGTTACCGCTGTCTGGTGCTGATGAATCAGGCGCACCACGTAGCAGCTCTTGCCAAAAGGCAAGAGTGGTTATCGCTTCCTTTCTGCATTACTTAAGTAAATTATTTAGTACAAGTTCAATTGAATTTTAAAATACTAAAACATATTAGCCGCCTTAGCTTTAGATTCTAATTTAATTGTTTTTGTATAAATGTTTGAGAAACTTTAAACAGAATTGAACAGAAGAACGTCAAACAGATGTTTAAAAGTAAAACAAAAATAGAGCATACGCTTTGTTGCTAGAATGCAAAGATCTTATTTTTCCACATGTGATCATGCACCCCGTGCAATTAGAGCACAGCCTATACATACACATATTTTGGTTCATGTGGTACAGGTAATTTCTCAAATAAATGAGCAAAGAGTGTTCAGAATTGATGCAGAATTCTCCTGCCCAAACGCACTATCCTCTCATCCTCTTTCTTTCACTTTAGGGTTATAAATCTTTGTTGTTCTTTGAAGAAGTCACATGAATATTTAATTGGAAAACTTCATAAAATGTTAGAAAAACATTACACCAAACACAGTGTAATGCCCAAGAGAGTAAACAGTAGGATTTGTGTTATGCAGTTTAGTTGTGCATTTGCATTTCATTCTAATATCACTGACCTACTAAAAAACTCTGCTCTCACTCATACTATCTGTCTGAGGGAATTGCGTTTTTGTCTGAAGAAATACAACTCACTCACGAAAAGCCCTATCTGATTTTCAGTTTATCTATCTGTGCTATTTCGAGATTGAAGCTTATAAGGTATGAACTTGTTTTCAAGGCATTAGAGAAATGAATCATGAAATAAGTAGTTTTTAACAAATGGAGATACACTTCTTGTGTATAACTCCCCTTTTTTGATTTAGTATCATTTATTTTATGATGCCAGATATCTTATAACTTGATATTCCAAGGCAAGCAAGTACTGAAGGTCAAACCCTAGATGTATTTGAAATTATGAAAATTTGATACATTTTGACACAGAAGAATCACTAAAAAGATGAAATAATTCAAAAGACTGATCTCAAGCTGAGCAAGCTTAAGGGCTATTCTTATGTAGCATCTAATATATTTAGTTCACTACTCTAAAATATTTATGTTACACATGATCAAACTGAAAGGGAGTATGTTTCATGCAAGGTAATCCCATGATGAGCATAGAAATTTGCAGGGTCTCAATGGAGAGAAGAATATTTTGAATGGTCCCTCTCTCTCTTCCTTAACCTCACACCCACACTGATGCTCAAAAAATCTCTACCTCATTCTTTCCATTCCAGTATTTCCTGTTAATCCCATTTCCCTATTAGCTGTGTATGGAGGATTCAGTTTCAAAAAGTAGGGATATGATGAACTGATTAAAGTCATCTATGGAAGGTACTATTTTAAGGTCTTACATCTTACAGCTAGTCTTCTCTCACAATGACATAACTTTAATATGAATTATGACATTACATAAATGTAAATTACTTTAATGACATTACTTTAATGTTAATTATTAATGGATTAAATTAAGTCTTTTATAAACCCAGTATTCACATTTTTGTTTTAATTTAATGTATTTTTCCACTCTGAGTACTACATTTTAAAATAAGCAAGCTAAATATACCTGCCTAAATATCATATTATTTAATTTGAATACCCACATCAACAACTAATAAAACACCCCCCTGCAAATAAAAATATTATTATGTGCACACTAAATGCAATGCTCCATGTGAATTTAGAAATACATGTCAGAATTGTGATTTTATTCTGTAATATTATCCAATGTTCAATGGCAAGAATTTTTTTTGAATGACAACACAAGACAGTATTTAGATAAGCATTATTTATATATCTTCAGGTCTTCTAGATTGCATTTCAGCCTGGCAACGAGGAAAGCCTTCAGATTCACTGAACATCAGTCAGTATTTCGAAACTCAGTAACAACAAATATACTTCACTGTGAGCTGAAATTGCGTATAAAAATTCTTCCTAAAAACTAGGCAATCCCTGAAGTTGGAACCCCAGAATTAAGACATTAAAATTTAAAGTCATAGAACATGAAAAGCATACAGCTGCAATCTTGGATTTCAGATTCCTCTTCTGTAATACAGAGGTTAACAAAATACATTCACCTTTAGATTATTCTTTTATTCATTTTGCTCTTTTCTTCCATGTGCAGCAAAGATTTTTGAAATATCGGCAACCTTGTGAAGTAAATGCAGCTTGCATGACAGAGGAAAAAAGGTTTTCTGTATCTATAATGGCAGTAAAAGGCAGAGAACAGGAACATTCTACTTTGTCCCATCGCTGCCTGTTGACTACTCCAAGTTTTGCTCCTTTGTCATGTAACAAACAGGAATGTTAACATTAATGTACACTCAGTCACATACAAACATTGATTTATGGGCCCTTCTGAATTCAACCATTTTCACGTATCAATTACATTTTTGCAGTAAAAAGGATAAGATCTACTCTAAAAATCTACTCCGGGTCTTAAATTTAGTATCTTAATTATTATACTTCAATATTCATACTAATGTGCAGCCATGGGTGATCTCATATAGAATGGATATATCAAACCTCATCACTGACAAGTGGAATGAATAGATGGGAGATCGGTTTTATATTTTCCTATACAATCCTTCTACAGCCAATCTTTTGTTCCACCCTGCCCACCAAAGGTCTAACTACATGCTCAGTACAAATTCAAAGAGAAACAGAGTAAATGGAATAAATACAAATACAGGCATGTGCATAATAACCTGCCATCTCATTTCTATTACTTGCTACACACCATGAGAACATGTCATTAATTATTAATTGACAAACTGAGTTAAAGTTGACTGAAATCAGCAGGAAACCAGGAATTGACAGTGGGTTTTGTGGTAAAACAAAAGCTATAGGCATGTGTGAATGTGTACAAGCATTCATAAAAATAAAGATAGTTCAAGTACATACCACAAGACAGAACTATGGTCGGTCTTCATTTTTCTTTCCTGTGAGAATGGAATTTCAAAGCCTTCATGTTCTGAGCAGAATATGGAGTACTTGTCTGTATAATTTTAAAAATAATAGCATGAAAAATTCTACCGCATGGACACCTACAAACTGCTTTGTCCCAACCAAAATACACACATATAAGAAACACACAAATCACCTACATAATTCTCATCTAGACACAATCCAAGAATTATATTTGAAGTTTCTTTCTGAGACATTTTTTCTTTAATTAGCTAAAAACATGTATGTAGTTTTATTTAATAGAAAACAGCAAATCATTTTATGATTGCTCTATCATAGCTATGAATAAGAATACCATGAAGTTAGCAGTGAATTCTTTCACTTTTTCTTTTTTTTAACCAATATCTTGCACAGCTTTTTTGAGCCAAAATATTTCGGGAGTAATCTAGTGAACCTGTATGGCATTCTAGACTTCTTAATGTCTGATAACAGACACTATAAAGACACTATAATTCACAGACCTGTGAGAAATTATAATTCTCTTGACTTTGTGCTTTTAAAATGGGGTTTAACAATCTCTTCAGAATTCAGTGTGCAAGTTCAATGTGTTTTCAATTGAGTTTCACTTTGCTTAGCTGTATATTTACCTTGTCCTTTTTATTGTACGGCCCCAGCTCAGCTGTACATGTGAAAGGCACCTGAAAAGCAAATAGACGACAAAGGATGAGAGAGCAGTACTACAAGGCAAGTAAAATAGAGGGAAAGAAGAGGAAATGGTTAGTGCTACTAGCCTAGAGATGACATGGGAGCTGCAGTAAGATTATAGGGCTTCATTGTGTACTATGAATCATTTACTTGGACCCATATGTTATAATAAATAAAAATTGAGCTGAACTACAGAATATTCATTCCATTTTCAGGGTCTGAACAGTGTTCAAGACACTCAAACTTTGCTTTTCTGGTTTATGAGATCACCAAATCCATCCACTGGCATTACAGGCTCATAGCTCACAGCTGTCTGATATTTATTTTGTGTATAATCTCTGTATTTTTGGGATGGGATAAAAATGGGTATGAAAGATTCCCTAAGGGATGAAATTCAGAATAAAAACCCTCAAGCCCTGGGTGATTTATTTCACAAAACGATTTTATAAAATAATAATAATAATAATAATAATAATAATAATAATAATAATAATAATAAAACTGCTGCTACTGTTGGTCTTGTTTAATTTGTAACAGAGCCAAAGCATGAATAGTTAATAAATGTCCTCTAAACATTTGGACTCCCGAAAATTGACAAAAATAAATAACGCTATACATATATGTTCATCCCAAAAGGATCCAAAACTCCTTTAAGAAATCAACAGTCTAGAGATCTGAACCCAAAGTAAATGCTTGAAGTAAACACATGCATACAGCCTTTTAAAAATCACGACATAAAAACCTTTATTCCTAACAGACATGTTTAGTCTGCATTAGTAAAAAAGTAATTATTTTCTTTTATAAATAAAGTCCTGTACATCCCACAAGCTGAAAAGCAGACCATTGCTCTCAAATTTACTTGCTCCCACCACACAGACAATTCCCCCTTGACAGAGCCCATACCCTAAGACTGCACTGAATGACAGGAGCCAATGTAACTGCAACGCAATAAAACAAAAAAGGGTTCCTAGAAATAAGAGCAGGTAGAAAACATCCCGATTCATTTGTAAATTAACTCTTATTTCTGCTCAAATGTCCTTTAGAAGAACAAAACGGGTTAAATGTTGTTAAATATACGGGGAAGAAAATTATAAGACTAGAAGACTAGATGCAAAACCTACTATGAGTCACGTTTAACTTAGTGTTCACTTCTACTACCAGGACAAAGTCAGGAGCTTTTTAGTATAAATAACAACAAAATCCATAAGCTTTCAGTAGGCGAAAGAACCTAACTCCTAACATTTCATACTTAAGTAAACCTGCCCAATTCATATGGTTATTATGCATCTCCAGCATGTGCCTAAATAACAGTACTTACTGAATTGCTATTTGAGACTTAGTTAGCAAAGATACTTTTATATTGTATTTCAATTTCAATCCATTTTAAAGTATAGCCTGATAGAGTGGCTGACCTTGTAACAAACATTTTAAATAGTAAAGTACAAAAGAGTTCTTAGAATATTATTAATTCATTAAAAAATAGCTCTGAAAAAAAACATTATCTTGCTTTTTTATATATGAGCTTACTAATTACAGGCATGACTCACACAAGTCAACCTTTCAGATATCTTGTCATAAAATAAAGGTCAAGTCACAGAAAATCTTAGCAGAATTTCTTAAAGAATATAAATGGAAAGCACTGTAGCTTTCATAAGTTTTACCTTTTTAAATACTCAAAACTGATTATTAAAGTTAATTTTGATGACTCTTTTTGAAACTGCAGTCTTAAACTAGCTATACCATGTGGGTAATGCTATACACAGAAAAACTTTATGGCGCACTAAAACCTTTATGGCACTGCTGTAATTTCATCAGGGTTATCAATCAGCAGCGTAAGAAAAGGTCTGCAATTTTATACACCAGCCTTTTACAATGCTGGCGCCCACTTCCCTTCTAGAACTGTTCCAATCTTATTTAAAATGAAATAGAACACAGAAAAAAAAGATGTCATACAATCCAACTTCAATAATCTGCTCATCGTCAATTAGAATTGAGAATAAATTGCCCTCTTAACCAAGAAATTACAGATCACCACACAAAAATGCACAGTGTCTGGCACTAGAAAAATTTATTGCATAATTATGTAGAAATATTTTATTTAATTAACCTTGATTTGAATGGTTAAAAAAAAAAAAGAAGGCAAAGGGATGCTGCTGCTAAGGCCATCTGCTACCACAGCTTTCTAAGTCCGCCAGGTTTTGCTTTATATTTATTTTCAAAAGGAGAAACCCATGCAGAAATAAGACATCTCTGGTTGTTAGTTTAAGTGAATGAAAGAGAGAATGAGTGGCACAGAGCAAGGGGAGCTCTTGAATAATCTGGTAAATAAAATCAAAGAATATTGTTTAAAAATTAATCAATGCATAGGGTTTGACACAAAGGTCATTTTAGAGGCAATAAATGTGTCACAGCCACCTCTATATTCCCATCAGATTACTGTGATGATAGAATTTTATTATCTTACTTTTAGGAAGTATAATTTGAATTAGAGTACCGGCAACCAAATTAACCCTTATTTACCTCTGTAATTCCCTCCTAAACTTTTAACATATATTTAAATATATAAGAAAAGCAAAATTGTGAATTAGGTGCTCCAAAATATAATTCAAATTCACATTCAAACCTGCATCACTTTCGAACGTGAGTCATCACCTCTCCTTTAAAGACAGTTAGCACAAGAAAGGCATGGATAGAGCAAACCCAGAGGCAGAGGTATAAGATCATTTCCTTTATTGCTAAAAACGTTTGCTTTTCCAGTTTAGGTGTCTTACTGTTGCCTCAATCCTGCACCTGCACAAGCAAATTTGGAGAGTTGAAAGGCTTTATGTTCAAAGAAAATATACATACTAAATGAGGCTTAAGAAGCCTTAAAATAGATGTAGACGTCATTACATCCCCTTCTACCTACCACAGTCCAATGCCAAGAGGTTTTAGTGGAGTCAGGGTTTGCAGCTACTAGTTTGCCTGTCAAGGGTGATTATTTGGCATCTTAATATATAGAACTGGGAGCCAGGCTGTGCTGCAGCCTCAGGCTCTCCCTAACAGAGTCTTTCCTTCAAATTGTAGGTAATCCGGATCTAGAAATACTTCTTTTATTTCATTACATCCTAGATTCTCAGCTTGCCTAGCTACTGACAAGGTTTTTGTTGTTGTTGTTTCCTTTTATTATTTCCATATAAGATTACTCCTAAAAAATAAATCTGGAAGCCTTTACACAACTTTTCATTCACTAATGCCTAAAGACTTCTTTTTTTTTCTTCTGGTACTATAAACTATATACTAAAAGATCTCCATACCCAAGAATGGTCAAAGGAATATACAAGATAAAACAGAATGCAGGATAAACACTCTGCTGACATTTATATCTGTTTCTCTTTTTACTCACAATGTCTTCACTGTTTCTTTCCGTGTACCACCAAATGAAACATTAGATACTAACAGCTGAGATGGTGCCAGGATCACCTTGCCCACCCTAATTATTTTGAAGACTTAGGAGAACTGAACAAGAAATACACAGAGATTTAGACTGTAAACTAGGAACAGCGAACACAGAGGCACACATCTGCTGAGAAACATTATCCAGCAGAATTCAGGGGTTACAGAGGACATGACAGTGCAATCACGAACACGTCTCGAAGAGCAAAACTAAGCAACCCAGGTGCATTTGCCACAAGGAAGCAAGTGCTCCAGTGCACCGAGTCCACCTCATAAACAAGTGGAACTCCAAATTATCATTGATTATTGAGCAATCTGGAGCACAAACAGGAGCAAACTCACATCTCATCATCCTATCTGAGTGCTTCCTGCTGCTCTGCTTCCCTTCGCATAGATAAAGCTGCCCTTTAAAACCAGCATGCTACAAAGTTTGTATGGGAAATGAAACAACAATTTGCCTTCACTCATAAGCCAGCCATCCTAATGGAACAGCCTTCCAAGGAAAATACTATCAAGGAATTTAAACACTAACAAACTACAAATAAATTTTGACAAAAAAATAGTGTTATTTTAAATGTAAATACTTGTGCAGGTCTATTAAGGTCAGCAGGGCTATTAGGTCTGTAACATGAACTGTTTCCCAACTACTTGTCCCCCTTTAGAGCCTTCCTTAGGGCTCTCCTGAACGAGAATACATCTCATGAGAACACCAACCTGCAATGAACATTAAATACATTAATACAACGGCTTCTCCTTGTGCTCCCTGTCTCTAGCACATCTAGATTCCTGCTGTTTCCAGCACGCCAATGAATAATGCAAAACCAGCATAACCCACAGGGTTGTCCCCACGCCGGGTTTGTTAAATGCTGAATGACCCGAGGCACTTGAACGCACTCGGTGTCTTCAAGATGCTGGTTTCTCTGTCAAAGACACGTGCAAATCCTCCGCCAGGGTCCTGAGGTTGAGCTCCGAGGGCAGCGATTTGAAAAGGAAACCTCAAAACACTGGAAACCCACCTGCTTTCAGACCGCATTTCAGAACCCACATCAAAGCTGGGGCTCGTGAACTCTCTCCTGAACACCAGCTTGAGAGCAAACTCTTTTTGCCTCCAGACCAGTTAGTTCACATACATTTCATATGCACAGATATACGCCTGAAAATATGTGTGAAAATATGTGTGTATATCTGTGAGTGT
>JAUBNY010000015.1:966975-983216 GCA_032275445.1 Crypturellus soui | reverse complement strand
CAAGCCAGTGTTTTGCATTTCAACAGGGAAGGAAACGAGCAATGGCAGTAAAAATGCATCTGCCAGCGCAGAGCCTCGTGGCAAAAGCTCCCCCTTGTTAGTGCGATGACAGTGTCCAGATGTCACACAGGTAGGGGTATCTGCTATAATCTTTCTGAAGCAGGAACACCTGTGACTGTCAAAAGTAATAAATATTAGACAATAAAATGCATTCCTGGTAGTGGGACTGTATAGCCAGCGTAGTCACTGATGGAGCAATCAACTTGCTCGCACTTTCCTTCAAGGCACTTTCTGCTCTCTGAGTATTCCTCCTTATACAGGGTTTCTCTCGGGCTGAATCCCCAGCACCAGAAATTCATTTATTTGCAATGGAACATAAGAGCTGACCACTTAAATTATCCCTCCTAGTAGAGAGTCTTTGGGTACACTGCTGACTTGAGTGCAGCTTGCTTTTGTATAACTTCCAAGGTGCTGGCAACTCCTTCTCTTCCCATGCAGAGGGATGGAAAAGATTATCACACTGACATGCATTTAAAATGTTGTCTTCTGTAATGCACTCTTTCAAAGAAGTCTTTGTGCATGTTTACCTCCAAAAGGATATTAAAATATCCTCAGAGTATCTGCTTTTAAAAAGACAAATGCAATGCTGCATTTCAAGAAAAAATAATTACGCTTGCTTTGAGTTTTTGGATAAAAATCAAACTGCATATGCAACTCCCTGCTATATCAACAGTCACGGCTTCTATGCAATGCATCGATACGGACCTCAGTAGTTGGTGACTTGTGTTTTTGTTGCTTTTTGTCTTGCATCTCAAGGGGATTCAGCCTTTGCTATTCTGGCTCGATTCCAAGTTTGGATGATAATTTCAAGGTTAAAAATTCTTGTCTTGCATGCAGAGACAGGGGAGATCAATCCTAATCTAGAGAGGGACTGAATCACAAATGCCACAGTGCAAAGGGCTGACCCTCAGAAGTGCTGAGCACTCCGTGGCACCCAGTGCCGCAGGGATCAGACTTCACTGTCTTCTGCTTTGCCCTGGGAACTGGGCTCAGTTCTTCATTCTGCGTTCAAACCAGAAGATCTTCCAATTTAAAGCGGCCAGTGGCATTCACTGTCTTTATTTTTTGCTCTTGCAAGTTAAAAATCAAGATTTACAAATGATCGTATTTATTTTCTTTGTGTTGTTCCCTGTGTGTTCTTTTCTCCCTTGCAATCGGTGCTCCTGTGTGTTCCACACAGCAGCCTCTGTTGCAGACAGGCTTGAGAGAGAGCTGAGTAATGAAAGGGGCACTCGTGTTTTACTGCTGTCAACAACAGCAGAGAAACAAAAAGATCGTTTCGGGTTCTTTCTTCTCCCATATTAAACCTGAGGATCTCTTTTAGTCGTGAAAATAGAGGTATTCCCTCTGATGCGCGGTGACCTTTCGCAGTACCAAAGGGAAGCTCGGTGCCGGCGACAGCGGGGAGACGTCGGCAGACTTCAGAGCCTGGCTGAACACATCCAAGCACAGCGCTCCTCCGGGATGGCTGCAGTCCTATTTCTGGAGAAGATAACATCATAACCTTTTAATTTTCTCTTCCATTTCTTTCCACGGTGACAGATTGACAAGCCTCGAGAATGAAGTTCTCTATTCATAGCCGGGTTCAGCGTGGGCAGCAGCGGGGACGGTGTCTCACGCTGTCCCGGCAGTGCTCTGAGCCTGACCTCGAGAGGCTGCTCCCGAGACGAGGAGCTCAGCCCTCGCCGCCGCCCGCTCCTGCTGCCTCTGCTCGCGCTGCCAGCGTCACTGATGCCGGCGCTCGTGCAGAAGCGCTTCTGCAGAGTGAAGGGTTCTGCACGGGAAATGGCACCGATCGCTCTGATCACTGCACAGCCGAGCTGCAGCTTTCGGTTCCCACCAACCATCACTTCTCCTGTCTCCCTAGGACATCTCTCTCTCTCTCTTTGTCTCCAACCTCTTGTAACCACTGCGAACACTTCACATGCTGTAGGTAAAAGCTTGTTGCAGGACATGACTCTGCTCTCAAGAAAAGTTATTTTGAGCTATTACTAGCATAGTAAAAGAAATGGACAAGAAAATGTGGAACTGGATTGGAAGTTGTGCTGTTTATGTAACAGGCACTTCCTATATACAGCAGGCTGTAACACAGGTTAAGGAAAAGACAAGCCAAAAATTCTGAGATCTCTTTTTCCCTTTCATAATTCCCCTTTCCTAAATCCTTTTGTGCAGGATGTGACTGTATGCACAAGAGACCCCTTTATTTTTTGCCATGCAAAGGCGTGCGTTTACCAGAATTGCTGCTTCTGAGTGACGTAAATGAATTTTGGGTCCTCGCAGCAGGTACATAAGAGAATATGCTGAAAGGTGATGAAGCTGTTCCTACTCCTTGCATGGATTCCATTCATTAACTCTAGGGATGAATAGCAATAAAACTCTCATGAAATAAGCTAGGATAATATCTAATAATTTCCTGCACAGGCAAGAAGAGTTTAGGGTGATCTTAAAGGGTCTTACTATCTCAACTGGAATGATTCGGTGATATGTTATTTTACATTTAGAATCCACAACTTCAGAATATTCCAGGGGTTTCCTGCTAAGACAGAGCATCTGTCTAGGCTGGAAAGAGCCATCATTGAGTACTTATCAAAGACATCAGTTCCAAAGGTATCATTAATACTAATATAGAGCCGAGTGCACTGTAGCTTTTAATACCTCATCTGAAAGAAAACCACACAGTGAATCGCACTTTGCCTGGCTGAGGAGGAGGAGGGATGCATCCACTCTAAGATTCCTCCAGGATGAGCACAATTTGTATCCGCTCAGACAGTGTTACCTGAGTTTATATTTGCTTGTGGATCACTCCGGTTATTCCTTTAGGAAATAAAGCATTATGCTGTCAGTCTTCAAAAATATGTATTGTTAACATTAGCTTTACTCTGCATTAAACATTTAAATTATATATGAGACAACTCGGGGTGAGGGTGTGCAGTGAACTGTGTATTGGAGACTAAAAGTCTGTCTGAAGGCACTTTAACAGAGAGCTGTGTGTGAAAAACCATACACCCATCCAAGGCGTCCGGAGCAACCTGTTAAGTGAGGAATATAGCCCGGCTGCCTCCCGGGGAGGGCCGTGCAAGCGGGCTCTGCAGAAGTGCAAATATACGATATACTGAGCACCTGCAATACAGGCAGTCTATATGTGTGTGTATATATACATATATATGTGTGTGAGTATGCGTCCCCCTCTGTGTTTGCACTCACGTTTACAGCAAATTCCTTACTTCGAAAAATATAAATGTTGATAAAATATACACTGGGGAAGTTTACTTGGTAATTCTGCAGCCTCTTAGTTAAATAACTTAGTTAAATAAATAATGTAGCAGGATACGATGCTGCTGAAAAGCTTACTTTTCTGTAACTATTCCAACTAATTTGATACCGTATTTCCAGGAAGTGGTTTACTAGAAGGGTACTGAAGATAAAGCTCAGCGCTTATTTCCCTTTAATTATTATGTTTTCCTTGCCCATTTGAAGGGGAACGCTACAAGTGTGACTGTCAGGTGTGCATAATGGAATATGTATTTGTACCTGTTTCTATTAGCGGTATCATGCCTTTTAATTAGCAGAGTTTGCATCTGCACTGCACCCTTAGCTGCCAAACAAAAATGTTACTTCGTTTTAGTTGACAGATGTCCAATGTGTAACCAAGCAAATCGCACTCAGTCCAATCTTTCTTTTGATAACTCTCAGGAATATTCTTCTCCTAGCAGTTGATTCATATGATTCTTTAATATTCTGCACAGTATCTGCACTGTATAATGGCAGTACTTCTGCAAGCAACCTTATACATCTGTCTACTAGAAAATAACATTTCTGTAATTACAATATGGGTGATGACGGATAGATGAGTGCAGAACGGTGAGGGATAGTAGGAAGACAATCATAACGGGAAAACACAATCTAGAGAAGCCAAAAGAATATTACAAAAATGAAGAAACAAAGAATTTTTTACAGAGGAAAGAAAAAAAAAAGCATTACTGTGGTACACAGAAAGAATGGCTTGGCTCAAAGCACGAGAGCTAAGTGGATAGGACATCGTATTTATGTGTTTGCAAATGAAGAGAATTTCCACTACAGGATCATTAAATTGCAGCCCGTCTGCTAGCTCCAAAACGTTGATGAGTTGGATTAGATATGTTGGTGTTTGCAGTTGACTTTAATCAGTGTTTCTGCAAGTCCATGCAACATTCTTTCAATGACGAGACGAGACGTGCAGACTATTTGGGTCCATGGTGTACATAAACTGCAAAGGCAGGACGAGCAAGTGCAGAACAAGTGCCAGAGACCTGCATTTTATTTTGAGGTGCCATAGATATAAGGAGATATAAAAACTTCCTCGCAGAAGCGTATTCAATTTGGTGTGTGTTGACTTCGTGCCTGGCATTTGGCGTGATTTGCAGCCATTTCTCTCCTTGTAGAATAGTAGTGCAAATCTACAGAAAATAAGCCGAGACTAATCGAGGTAAGGGAAAGAAATTGTAATATGGCCAAGGGATGATGGGGTGGACAAGTTTTCTTTGCAAAGCTTGTACCCAGCAATTTGTAAGTAAACCGACCCTTTCTTTTGCTTGCATGTTACTGGCTTTCCAGGAGATTTCTTGACAGGTTTTCAGGTGTTCTTGTACCTGTTTTCTGTGGGTCACAGCAGGGGAACTGGTCAGTGCAGAGGCAGAAGCTGATGGCTGAACGCTGTCCTCTACCCTTCCCATAGGGTTAGATGTTAAATGGTAGGCCAGAAACATGGATGGCAAAGGACTTTGCTCATTTCATCACCATGATGTAGCCAAGCTACTGCTACAGAAAGAAAATAATAATTGAATAAACAATTTCAGCAGACACAGCCCTTCAGGCAGGGAGTTGAGGCCGGTGGAAGAAGGGTTTGTTCTGCCCTGAAGGCTGACCTTGACTTGGAGAGGTAACGTATGACTCCCTTCCCACTTTATCTGTAATTGCAAGGCTATCGGAAACGGTGCTAAAAGGGCTGCTAACCCTCTGCTGGGTTTTGTTCATATCTTAGTTTTACGAAAGCAATAGATAAAAATGAAATATGTTAAACAAAAACAACATTTATTAGAAGACATAGTTTTAAATATTTAATGATATAATTAAGTCATATTAATGTAATGGTCTTTATTCTTCAGCTTAAAAATTCACAAGGTTAATTTCTCTTTCATCTTTATTATGTAATTTTTGCCACGGTTATTTGTTATATATTCATATAAATATTTGATGAATATTAGAGATTTTAATTTAAATAAAAATATGGGCCGCCTTTTGCCACAGGGTTACTCCTATCTGAAGCTGAAATTAGAGGAAAAGCACAATAGTGCACCAGGCCCTGCTCTTCCTTTAGTTGTGCTGCACTGGGCGCATTCGACATGAGCAGATCCTGGGGAACACGGCTGCTTACTGGGTGCTCTGGCTCTGAAGAGGTGACCAGAATCTGGGCATCAGCAAAGCAGTAAAAGCAGCAGCAGTCAGGTCATTTCCACATTTCCTGTAGGGGTACATGGTTGCAGCACCTCATTCTCACATACTTGTTCTATTTACTTGATTTTACTGCTATTTAACAACAAAAAGCACCTTTTAAAGTTCCAAAATGGCTGTAGAATACGTATTTCAGGAAGTGTTTATTTGATCCACTAAATTACTGGCATTAAAACTAGATCTTTTCAGTGATTCTTTCTCTCTGCTTTGCAGTTTTAGCTACTTACTGAAAAGTACTTCAGCATTCAGTCCAAGGGATTTAAATGATTTATATTCTTCTTCATTAGTGATATTTGTTACACATGCACTAGAAAATATTTTTTTCGGGAAATGGATGTTTTATTTTACCACAGCATTACTTCTTAATCTTTTTAAGATCATTCTGCCAAACAATGATGTCAGTAGTCATTGAAGAAAAGAAAATTATGGGCATTTATGGGCATTTTATTGACTTGCCTTCTTAATTCTATAGAGAAAAAGAAACAATCTCTGGAGAAAACACTTTAAATATATGCTTCTCATCTGTGAGCATGTTCAGAATGGGAAAATCAAATATAGTATGGACTACTAGCCCAAATCTGGACTTTTATGGTAAGAAAATACAACCGCGACCCTGAAGGGCTTTTTAGCAGTTAACCCTGCTGCCTCGTGCCCTGTAACTGGGCACCGATGAGAAGAACCTGGCTCCAGCTTTTCTCCCGGTTGACGACTCCCTCCCCTTGGAGGAAGCTCTTCAGATTCTACAACACATCAGACTCGGCTCTTCCACCTTGTCAGATACCCCTGTTACAAGTGAGGGTTACATCTCTCCTGGGATCCACCCATCCTTTTTACATTACTTTTCAGTTAGAAGTCCATTAAAATTTTGTTTTGAGAGTATGCTTCAGCTTGCTATTGTCATGGAGTTTTATGGTAAATCCTGCTTGAAAGTGATTATCTGGTACTGAAGTCAAACCACAGCAAAACATGAAATGAAAGAAAAACATCTGACTTGGCATTAACTCATTTGTGTAGTACAGAACTTGAAGTGCTCTTTGTTCTCACAGCTGTACCTGGTAACTCTCCCCTTTCCTCCCAACTCCTCTTCCTGTCTTCCCCTTCATCTCTCGTCACTCATCCTTCTCCTCTGTCCTGCTGATGTGGCAGTTAAACAGCTAAAACTGGCTGCAAGCATCGTCTCCTGCAGGGGGAAAGAATTGTACACACTTCCCGTCACTGCCTGACGTGACACAACTTGTCCAGCCAAGTCATTTCAGTATTTTGACCAAGCGTATCAGCCTAACACAAGGCCAGAGCAAGGCTGTTGCCAAGAACAGATGAGAGCATGTGGAACTTGCTACATGCACTGGTACCTTTTTGTTTATATTCATATAGAATATATATCTACATTCTCTGCTGGAAATAAGAACTTCTGTTATGGCACTATTCATCCACTTGATAATAAAAATGAGATATATTTCTCTATGTAAAACAGTACTTCCATTTTTCTACAAATCACAGGGTATTAGACAATGTCTTTAGTCTGGGGACACCTAAAAATAACTTCCAAAACGAGGATTATTGGTGTGTATACCACTTACAAAAATAGTAAAAACTTTAGGTGTTTCTGTCTTTAATTTTGCTTTAGGGTAATATTTTGCTGATTAATAAGTTAATTTCCTTTTGGAGATAGAGAGGACTTAAGTTATTTTGATTCTGATAACACTGTATAAACTTTAGCAGAATGGTAAAAAAAATATTGGGCTGTATTTCACTGTTATCTGTGAGAATAAAAACTTGACAGCAAAGGGGGTTACTTCACTTTACACAGAGCAGAGAATTCATTTATATGCACACAATTAATGCAGTGAACATTGAGCTTCTCTTTCCCCTGAGAAGCAGAGCAGTGTTACACATTACTTTGGGATTTAGAGAGACTATTAAGAAGAAGAAAAAAATTTAAGATTTTTAACCTGCTTAGTTACTGCACACTAGAGGGCACTTGAAGTAGAGCAAAAAATATTTCCACAGCTACTACAACTGATCCTGTTACCTGTATATGCAAGGCATTTTGGAAACTAAGTGCAAAAGATTAGCTTTTCAAATTATATCCAGAGCATTAGGGTACAAAAATATAACAGTTGATTGCCTTGCTTGATGATTTTTTGACTTTATCTTAGTGTTTGTATAAAGCAAATATCTGTTTTCCTAATAGTCAACCTGACAGCAACTAATCAAAATTGCAAACAGTATCCAAGGTGTAATAAAACTTGATAATGTGTTGTTATTTTTATGCATTTTGTAATATCACTGGCGCATATGGTGCACAAATTAGTAGTTGGGGTTTTTATACTTTAAAATCTCTAGACAGTGAAGGGGGTCCAGAACTAGTTATGTTTTATTTTACTAAGTGGAGTAATTTGGGGAAGAGAAAAGCGTTCGTTGAGGGATCCAACACCCCAGTGCTGCTATTGTATTAAACCTTTGTTTCTATTTGATATTCCATGGGTTGGAAACGGAATTCACATGGATATAAGGATGGGACTGTCCAATTGAGGCAAAAGCAACTTATTCAAAATCAATGCATTCTTTCTTCTCATGTGTTCAGTAACAGGGGGTGGATTTTGATTAGATGTCTGACAGAAGGCTAGACTGCCAAGCGAATACCTTTTGGTGGCTGAGAATCCATTTGTTACATATGGATGCTGTTGCTGTACAGTCTGTTCTTTGTTTTTCAAGCTTTCTGCTGTGTTGAATTTGAACCATTTTTTGATCTCTATTAAAAACAGAAAATATCTGGCCATTTTGAAAGCACAATTCTCTGCAAACTTCTCACATTAAGTTTGCAACAGAAGTCTGTTTCCAGTTTGTTTGTCTGTTTAAATGAAGCCCTGAATTTCTGTCAGTAGAAAAGCGTGTCTGTGTGTATATGTGTACATATATACACGTGTGTATATAAGTGTATAGACACACACAGCCCTTCCCTCATGAGTCATTTCTTTTGTTTTAGTCTATAGTATCAATTGTAAGCATTATATAATGGAACTTTTCAAAGTTACAGACGTCTTCAGCAACCTCCCAAACCCCGGGGAACGTTACTTCCCGTGATAACCAACCTGTGATAACTGCACACAAGCAGGTTTTGAAGGTTGCAAGAAGGTGATAAGGAACTATGTTCTAAAGGATTTTGTGCCGGCCTAGCAAATTGATAACAGGCTTTAACAGAATAATGGTGGGATGCGCCACTGTTCTATATACTTGCTTTGGGAGCTTTCGGAGCAGTTACTAATTTTATATTATTATTTTGAAGTGGTATGCCAGTTGAAGCGTTTGCAAACTGCTGAATGCAATAATTTCAGGTTTTACCATAACTAATTCATGCTGGACTCACTAACTTCACAGATCATGTCCTGTAGAGCGTACTAAAACCCAAATTTGAATACCTTGTATTCAAAGGTAGCAAGTAGTATCTTGCTACTAGATGACCTGATGTAATAAAGTCTGAGTATAAAGAATTAACACATTTATTTCTTTTCCAAGTATGTTTCCTTGCTGCTTGGCTCTGCTTATCCTCTTCAAGTTGATGACTTTTGAATTGTTATTTAAATGACATGATGCTAAGTATTTAGATCAGCAGCAGCCTGTGTAAAGCTCTGTTGTGATTGAGTTGCCCCTTAAAAGCTCATTTAAAGTTACTTTTAAGTGCTGAGCAATGCATCTCCAGAAAATAGTTTATTATACTGCTTGTAATACTGATAAACAAAGAGTATATGACAGATAAAAATATAAAAGAAATGCTTGTACTCCACTACATTTCACATGTATTTCTTTTTCTTCAGTACTGTTATTAAACTAAAAATCTTTATGCCATTTCAATCAGAATCAGTCAAAAAAATGAAATGACCATTCAGGAGATCAACACATGTTATAAGGAAGATATTTCCTCTTGAATATTTTAAAGGCACTAACTTTTAGTTGTCATAATCAACAGTGCTCTATGATATTACTAGGAATTTATTAATTCCAAAAAGTTTGGATAAGATGTAGAAAAATGGAAAAAAAAAACTTGGCTATTCCAAGTTTATTTTTAAATTAAATATGAAGCCACACAGTCTTTCCCGCTGAGACTTATTTCATCTGAAAGACTCTCCAGAAAGGGGATCCAAAGGGGATCCATTTTAACAAGACAGATACCACCCTCTTGTAGCATAGTTCAAGGATCAAAGAGTAGTGCATTTGCCCCAGTAATTCCCAATTTAAAGAAAGGTCACTTAGAACAATTGTCAGAAGGCAAAGGTTAGAATCAAAACTAAAACTAAACTCCAAATATACCTCTAAACATCACTGACACCAGGTTCAGGGGAGCACAACGTAACTTTAAAGATACCATTAGCTCTCCTGCTATGCACATGTTCAAAGAACAGATGCAAGGGGTCTAACCCGCTCTAATTAGTCAGAATTTTTGCTCTCGGTTGCTTATTTTTCAATAGAAATAAAAACATATGATGTGCCAGTCCTCTCATATATAAAACTTAAAATTCATACCCAGGAGCTGTCATTAATGCCCAGGAATAAGGACAGACTAACCATCCTTGTCTACCAATGTGACACCATCTATATTCTCATAGTGCTCAGCTGGTGCAAGGGTGGGAGAGAAAAATACCCTCCGTGCCAATGCAACTCCAGATAAAGGAAAGCCACATTTCTGGTATTAGCTATTGCACTGCCAAGTGTTTTGTATTTCCCTCAAGGCTCTCTGTCTGCTTCATCAAATAAATATTGTATAAAATATCCATACTTCTCCAATGAATCACCCTGGGCTCACAGCTTGGGAACTAAATGTTAGGGCTTAGGGAAACGAAGAACCATCAAATTTAGGTGTCTCCTTGTTGCCCTTGAAAAATGTCAAAATTCCAGGTGCATTTTCCTACCTGCTGATAAGGTTGAAGATTTCAGAATGGAACACTTGTGCAAGAAGGAATGCACCTGTACCTGAAATAACTAAATAACTTGCTAGGGGCTATTGCATTTTATGAAGAAAAAAGGCACATAAACTTGTAAAGATGTGCCCTTCTTTTGTGCACACATGCTATTAGGATGAAAAAGACTAGTCATGAAATTAAGCTATTCCTTCTGGCCTGAGGAATATCACGGTCCATTATCTTCTTTCTCTTATTGTAGACAGGGCTTGAAGACAACTTCTTGCGTTTTGCTTAAGGTTGATAGGTTTTCAGATTTTAGGATGGCGTTTAGGAGGACTAGTCAATAAAGGCAGTGCAGAACTACCAGGCAACACCACGGTGCAAGTCAATCTCGCTGCCTTAGACGTGACGTAAGGCACCTGGCCAAGGAGAGGCACCCAAGTCCTGCGGAATGGAGTGAGCTCACTCCAACACTGTCGGTGTTGAGCCAGGCCTCCATTTCAAGAGGCATCTCTATTTTCAAGTCCCTTCACATCTACTGGAAAAAAATAGCCGATGTCAACGTTCAGAGCCATTGAAGTAGTGTAGCAACTAAACACCAAACACTCCAGGTGTTAAGAGATAATACATAAATGCGCGGCCCGTAAGGGGACTCGAGAGACGCGTGCTCGGAGTTGGCTCTCCCCATGCCGGCCTTGGACGTGCCCTGCCGCCTCCTCACGGGCCGAGCAACCTCCATCCCTGCCGCCTCCTCACAAGGGCCGAGCAACCTCCAGCCCCGCCGTGGGGGCCTCCGCGCGGCCGCTCCGTCCCTCGTCCCTCCGCGTAGGGCCGTGGCGCGGGGAGCCCCGAGCGCTGGCTGCCGCCTTGCTGCGCTCGCTCCCCGTGCCCTTGAGCCCTCTGCTGCCGCGCAGGGAGCTCGTGCTCCGGCACCCGCTGCGCCGCGCTGCGCTGGGCTTGGGGGAGCGCGGTGCCTCCGAGCCTGCGGTCATCCCCGCTCCTTGCGGGCTTTGAAGCGGCGCTTCCCGCCCCATGGCCGCTGTGTCTCCTGCGGGATCCCTCGGGGACACGAGCAGCCGCCTCCTGCGCCCGCCGTGCTGCGCCATCGCGGCGGGAAGCGCCCGCGTCGCCTCAGGGGCAACCGCCGCCTCAGGGGGAACCGTCGCCTCAGGGGCAACCGCCGCCCGCGCGCCCTGCCCCGGCCGCCCCGGCGCCCGCCCCCGCGGCCTCCCCGAGCGGCTCCGGCGGCCGCGGAAAAGTTGAGCGCCCGCCCGGCTGGAGGGAGCGGGCGGGGAGAGCGGGCGGGCGCAGGGAGGCGGCGGGGGGGCCCCCAAAACTGCTTACATGAATTTCCAAGCGCGAGACCTGCCTCCGAGATCAGCCCAATAAGAGCTGCCAGGGGAGGCTCCCGGCTCACTTTTCCACATCACTTCACAGTTGCGTTTGGCAGGCGGGCACGCTGGAGCGCTCCGAGCCGGAATTAGCGGATTTTATTTGGAATATCCCCTGCTTTCCCGGAGACGTGCTGCTGCTGCCGCCCGCGATATGCGCGAAGGGGGAAATTAATAACTGCACTTTAGCATGCAGGCGCAGAAACCCGAGACGCTAAATAACCAGCATCTCCTCTAGCACCAGCAGCCGCAAAAAGCATGGAAAGAAAAGCTGGAGAATCCTGTCTGTTCACAGGGACTGGCTAATGTATCTATTTTTTTACCTCACGCTCTTAATCCGTCCGTGAAGCGGCTGTTAGCAGGCTGTTTCCTTGGTCCTGGGAAGAGTGAGTATTCATTTTATTGATATTATTTACGTCTCGCTGGCAGGGGCTCTCTCTCCGAAGGCTTCCTTATGACTTGGTGTCTGCCTTGCGCAAGGTGCTCCGTGTTAATAACGAGGGGATTAGCCCGAGCTGTAGCGGCTCGTTAAGTCAGATCTTTTGACATTTCTGATCATGAAAATGTCTCGGAATAGTAGTTAGGATGGTTTTTTTTTCTCCTTGGGAGGAGGGATGGTTTTGGCAGTGTGGCTTCCCCCCACAAACATATTTTTATTTATTTATTTATTTATTTATTTATTTCCCCCCTTTTTAAAGGATTAGGAGCACTCTGAACCACAGAGGGCTGCTTCCGAGGCTGGAGAATCTGTTTCTTCTCCTTGTTTTCCTATTTTGTACCATAAATCTCCGGGCTGTTTCGCCGCGCTGAATAGATGCAGGGCTGCATTCACGCACTGGAATAGATGGCAGTTTCCGTGCTGAGCATAAAAATCACCCACCAGCCACATATGTAGATGAGCGAGGAGGAGGAGGAGGCTGCAGGAGCCACGAGGGGGGTGAACCCCCCCAAGCCGTCACCACCATTCCTCCCCCCCAAGCTTTGCGCCTCCAAATAAATAAATAAATGGAGATGGCTGTGAGAGCCTTCTTTCCCACTTCCAGAGAGGAGAGTATCCTAGAAATACTGCTCTTGGAACCGCGATGGGAATGAATCTTAGGCTGTGAGTAGCCAGGAGTCCTCCCTGTCCCACAAGTTGTTTTCCATCCCTCTCTCTGGCTGACTAAATAGCTAACACTGGAGCTGAAACTTCCAAGGAGAGACCTCCGGTTGCTTGTTACTTGCATCCTCACGGAGGCTCCTGGGTGAGGAAGGCAGGAGCGTGCCCGGCCCTCAGGCGGCTCCACGAGACGTTCCTGGTGTGTTGGAGGGAGAGCGTGTCCCTGCGCTCCGCTCGGTGCTGGATCTGCCGGGCAGCAGCCTCCCAGCCAGACGGCACGGGCCCTGCGAGGATGCTCTGCTCGTCTGCGAGCGCCGGGTCGCTGTGCAGCCCCGCAGAGCCTCCGAGTGGAGACGCCGTGGCAGTTTCTCCGTGGATATTACAGAAGAGATTAGCTCAAATCCGTATTTAGGCACTGCCTACCGCCATGAAGGTGACACCACTTAACACACACAGGAATTCCTCGGTGGCTCCTCGCTGCTCAGTCGTGTCGTGAGTCTCTCTCAGTTTAAGCAGCGTGCGTTTAGTCCCAGACTAAATAGGATGGAATCCGTCCAAACTGGCACATCGCGGTATTCTACAAACCTGTCCTTGCTGCCAACAGGTATCAAACTCCATATCCTCACTTCTCTCTTCCTCTCCTTCACAGACGCACACGCTGTCTTTCATACAAGCAGCCCTGTCTTCCCTTTTTCTGAAGGTGGGAGTAAATACTTGTGCAACTTCCATAAAGGGTGACACTTCTAACCAGCCAACTTGATGAGCACATAAGCCCATAGCCATTTGTCTCTGCGACTGTCACAGCCAGATGTTTTTTTTGGGGCTGCTGATTGTAAGAAATCAAATAACATTAACTGTTTATTGTTTCAAATCCACCACATTAGTGCCTAATAGAAGGGATGCTGGCAGCTGCTCACTTCAGTTTCAATTAAAGAATATAGCTGATAACTACCAAAGCTATAGATAAAGAATCCTCTTAACTTCACTCATCCTCTTTTGTAAGTTCTTGAAGAGTTTCTTTGCAGTAAGGATAAAGAGAAACATGTAATACTTTTGTAGAGCTGATATTATTCTCCACATTCAATACTAGACTGTTATGAACAAAGATATTTCAGGGTTGAATTCTCAGTAAATAAATAAAAAATACCTTCAGAAGACTGGAAAAATATCCAGTGTATGTTTTATCTGTCTTAAAAAAAATGAAGTGGCTGAAAGCCATTAGTATTTCGCATACCTGCAAAATTTATCAAACTTATAAGATGTGATAACATCAAAAAACAAAAGCTCTCTGTAGTATCACTTCCTGGCCTAATTGTACGAGCATTTGCAACAGAAAAACTCTGGGAAGGGAACTGATTATTATGTAATATTCTAGTCTCAGGTTTTCATCCTTTCAGCCGTATTGTTCTACTCGCTGAATGCAGGATGAGCACCAGCTTCTGCTGCCTTCCAGGGCTGCTGTTTATTAACTCTCTCCCCTTACCATAGAGGTTCCAGTATCTTGGCTTTCAAGAACTTCAGTTCCTGTGGCTATTTGCAAGCCAAGGGCCTTTAGTGTCCTTGGAGGTCCAGATATTTCCTGAAAGTAATTTCTTAAGATACGCAGATGAACAATTTGTTAACTGAATAGGCTGCTAGCCAAAAAAGTAACTTTAGACATTTTTTACATCATTAAATGATCTATAAAATTATATGTGCTTGTTTAGTAAATATAGCTGGTTTTAATAAGAAATATTCTTATATAGGACTTTTACTTTTTGGTACTTTTCTTCTTCTTCAAAAAAAGGCTTCTCATTTACGAGATGGAATTCTCCTTACCAGGTCACTTGGTACTTTTTAAATATACTCAATCCCATCAACTTCTGTTACTGAAGCCCAAACGAGAGTTGTAAATGGGGCAGTCATCCCACAGTCAATTTTAAATTGATTTAGATTGATATATGTAATATCCAAAATATTTCCTATGATATTACACCTTTACTAAATTGATTCATTTACTCCTGCATATTTATCACTAACACTGCTGGTATAAGCAGCAATCTTCTTAGACTAAAAAAAATATTTAACCTCCAGTCTCCAGTATATGGAATGCCTACAATGTTAGAGACATTATTTTTTAGCTCTGTTACCCATGGAAGTACTTTCTCATTCTTTTCTGTTTTATTTTTTAATGGCGTATTTGCAGATTTGTCTTTTAAAATGTCATTTCTACAAGACCTAAGTGCTCTACAAAGGTTAGCGGGGGCTGTTTCAGCCAGTGATTGGAATTAGGGGCCTGTATACTGCCTACTTGACCCTTGATACAAGAAAAATGGTTTCATTTCCAAAAATTGAGGAATTTTGAAGGAAAAAAAATACTGGCCTCAATATTTCCATGAAGAAAAAGGAGAGGTAAATGCATACCGTAAGCTCTGGATGCTGCAAGTCTGTAAGTGATGATTATGATTACTCTATAACTGAAAGCAACTGCTGATGCTACGTAATATAAACAGGTAGCTTTGTACAGCATATCTGACAATCACTAAGGTTTCGTATTCATCAGCAATATTCCTTCAGTGATCTGTTTTCCTAATGGAAACATTAGGAAACATCATTAGAGTCTGGCCTTTCAGATATACTACTAATAATGAGGATTGTGTGTTTACAGGATAGACCTGGCTTGCATCTTTATTCCTGAAATTTATGAAAGAATCCTTGAACCTTGACTTTAAAATCATACAAACCAAATTCTATCAGTGGGAGGGAAATGCTAAAGCATTTTGAGCTTGGAGCATTTTAAGCATCATTGCTACCATAAGATCACATCAATAGAATTAAATTAGATAATAGAAACTCAACATTTTTCCTAGTGCTGTTGCCATAGAAAAGGTGGTTCACTTCATAGCTTTCTGAACATAACTATTTGAACAGCAGATAGAAATAGAACAAAATAAAATACATTTCAGTGAGAGATTTCAAATATTTATTTATTTTCCCTCATATAGACCCCGTATGCCTTTTGTTTTGAAATCTGTTCAGCACATTTTTCATTTTGCCAACCAAGTAAACAGCATCAACACGGTGGCATTTCAACTATTAATACAGTTTTGTTCCTGAAACGTATTGGGGACTGGCAGTAGCTGCAGCGTTGTATGTAAGCTGAGATGGAAAGACGACTTCTGAAATGGTTTAGTACCAGTAGGTAGAATTTCAAGCGTCTGACATCAGGCAAGAGCTGATTCCTACTTGCCTTAGTCATGGGGGTAACCTTTCTCCACGAGCTGCAGTGCTAACACAGCAGTGATTCACCACGCCGGGAGC
>JAUBNY010000015.1:832632-850503 GCA_032275445.1 Crypturellus soui | reverse complement strand
CACACTTTAGTGCTACGCTCTTAAAAGCCTCCTCAGCTTAATTTTGCTCACTTTACTAAGTGACTAAGAACTGCACCGACGAGTAAAGGGGTAATGAGGGGTTTAGCAAGGGCCCCCTGCACCAGCTGCGAGTGCTTTGGCCCTAATTGCCTATTTGTGTCTTGGCATTTGCTTAGGATTGCTCTGAAGTGGGAGGTGAAGCAGGGCAGAAGGGATAAGGGGGGAAACAGAGGCACTAAGCCAGAAATAACACCCTGCATTTGCATCTGTATTGATAGCTGACCAGGTAAGTGTGCAGTAATCTTTATCTGTATATACTTGTATACACTTGTCATAGGAGCCTGAGTAATTTTCTTTGTATTTTGAAAGCCAGCATTGAAATTATAAGCGCATGGAAGTACCTACATGGGTATGGGTTTTATTCGTAGCACTAGATGCTTCACATAAAAGACTCAAACATGCTTCTGGAAGTTGTGAAGGGCTAATAATGCAAAAAGGGGGACAGCTGAAAGAAAAATATTACTGCTGCAAATAGCTCGCCTAGCTCCAAGGGCAGGAGCTTCCCCTGTGTAGGGGAAGTAAGACCTATATGCCACTTAATTAACACTTAAACCCACAAAATACGGCCCTCAGCACCGCAGTCATTTTCTCGGAGGACACGGATGTGGAGAACGAGCTTCAAAGCCGCAGCTCTCGCCGTGACGCTGGCAGTCCCATACATCACCGTAGCCCTCCCGCCTGCCCCGCTGGCTGTGCGGCCCGGTGGTGCAGCGTAAGCGGAAAACGCTCAAAATTGTCCCCGTCAGCTGGTGGGAATCCAAGTAACGTACAGGAGCCGAGAGTGAATGAGCCGCTAAAACACGAGGTGTCGCTTATAATCAAATCACTGCGTTGCGTTCGGCGTGTGAATATAGTTGGTTTTATTGTGTATGCCGTAAGCCCCAAATCTGATAGGGAATGCAGTCATTTTTGGGATGGGTAGCGGAGCGGGAGAGGACTATACATGAGAATAATAGCTTTTATTTATTTATTTATTTTTTTTTTTTCCCCTCCTACCAAATATATTATAAATACAAGAGGCAGAATGTATGTGGAGCACGGGAGAGAGAAAAACAAAGCACTCTTTGAAACCTCAGAAAAACCTGCAGAGATGGACATTTAACATCTTGACATCCAGTTTTTATAAACAGGATTAGAGGTCTGGCTTTTACAGCTCTCAAACACTGTGGAACTATTAGGAAACTTATATACTGCTCAGCTTATACTTTTCCTGCTCTTATCTGCAATACAGGCAACTTTATTATTTTTTTTTTTCTTGTTATAAGAGGAATCATTGTTGGAGGCACATGATTTGGGTAATAAAAGATGTTGTCTGATCTTCTTGCGATGCCTTAAATAGAATTCCAGATTGCATCCCGCCCAAAGGTGAGAGACAATCAAACATCTTCCAACATCTTACAGTATTTCTTTCTGATGTTTCAGTATTTCATCTCTTTGATTTGATACTTATACAGCTCCTTTGCCTGTTGAATGGAGGAAAGAAAAGTACTTTTTCTTTTTCTTTTTTTTTTTTTTCTTTCTTTCTTTCCAAATCATCCTCACTGGTCAATTTTGGGGGAAAAAGAATAACAATAAATAATGCTGAAGAAGCCAGACAGTAGAGCAGGCTTAAGAGTCATGGGCCAAGTGACTGGTTTCTGTGTCACACAACCCAACAGGGCATCTGTCCCTGTGTTTTATCCACTTATCCATGAAGATATTTTTCCTTCTGCGCGCTCAAAATGTTTTGGAGATGGAGTTGTCATTAGAATAGAGGGATCCATAAAGGGGATTTATATAGCTCCCAAGCAGATGCTTTAGAACAGTGGCCAATTTCTTATTACCCTTTACTCCTGTCTTGTTTTATGTGCTGATCTCTCACAAAAGATTTCTGGTTTATGTCCGTGTGTTTTGCTGATGATGTTTCTGCGGAATGTGGGGCATAACTATTTATATAAGTATTTATTTAATGAGGAGTGGCAAAAAAAGAAAAAAAATCTTATCCTGTACTGATATTTTTAAGCGAACTCAACTAGAGTTTCTTCAGTTCAACAGCCTAATCTTTTAATTAATAATTTGCATGTCTCTGCTCCTATCGGAAGTCCAGAAGTAGAATGGAGGTAGGAAATGGGAAAGGCATTTCTGAGTAACCCCAATAGTGACGGTGGTCTCGGGAGATGAAAAATGACTCCTGACTGCCTTTTACAGCAGAGGGCTGCTTTGGATAATCATTCAAAAAGCTTTGAAATGAACCTTCAAACACTGGAAAATCATCCCTCCCTCATAAAAGGCCTCTTCCGCATCACATCAGCGAGATGAAATGGAGATGAAGGTGGCTCTGTTTAAAATTCTTTCTTTCTGACATTAGTTTGAATTTGGCTTTTATTCACGTTAAAGCAATCTCAGCGGAGACTGTGCGGCAAGGACGGCTGTTCCCGTGCTCAGAAATCTCACATTTCAATGATGTGTTTGTATTTCTAGATCTAAGCAGATAGGAATAAGCAATCTGAGCATGCCTCGAATCCAGAATGCGCTGCAAGTTAGAGAATAAATGTATTTATTATAGGTCAAATAGGCAGATTTGGCCCTTCTGAGCAAACGCATGGGCACGTAGAGCACGGAGCTGCTCTTGGGGTGCTCTTGGCACCAGGAGCTCTTGGACAAACAGCCAAGATCTGCGCTCATCTGGTTGGCGAGGTGATGGAGGGGACCCCATCCTCAGTGTGGGAAGAACTGGAATAGTGGGTGCATTAAAGGAAATGATAACTCCTTCCCTGCAACCCTGGAAGAAACTTGTCGGATTTCTCATTTAAATCCATGACAACATGCCTGACAACCTTGTTACTCTTCCTTTTTATTACAGCATAATGACTGTGTCAGGCTGTCAGCTAAATAAACAGAGTAGCTGCAACAACCTCTTTCTAGACAATGAGCTTTCTTATTTTTTTTTTTCGTAACAGTCATGATCCAGAAGGCTGTAAGTAATAACATTCCATACACTATCAGTCCAGACTCTTGACTCTTCTTTTTTTCCCTCACTATTGAGAATCTGTGGTGAAGCTGTCATGCAGAGCAAGCGAAAGGCAGTGAGAAGAGCGGTGGATTTACCTGCCACTGCCCCTAGATTTATACTAGTGTAACCTTCCTCGCACTGACCGTTGATCCCTGGTAACAGCTCAGTATGATCCTTGTTAACATACTATGATTATTTTGCTTTCATCATGTCTCCTGTATTTACTTTAAAGTTTAAAGGTCCTAGGCAATTTTTCCCCCAGTGTTTTGAGGAAAAACAATAGCTCTAGAGAGAATGTCAACAAATGACTTTTATTTTGCTTAATATGTTTTGTGATGACTATGGATAAAAGGATGGAATAATGTACACTGATAAGTAAAGCAGCTCCTTGCAAGAGCAATGTTCTTCAAAGGTATGACAATAATTCTCCCGGCATTTATATTTAGGTAAAAGAACAAAGTGGTTTTTTTTTTGTTTTTTTTTTGTTTTTTTTTTCCTTTTTCTTCCCTTTCTCTGTCTTTTGGAAATAAGAGGTGTTATCAGTCTCCTGGAACCAAGTTGATGCTTCCATCGCAGTTCAGTGATTATTTCTATTCACCAGGGACTTAAGTCAGTCCAATAAACTCCTTTGTACAGTTCTTTCGGGTAGAATATTACCCCGTGTTACTGGCTTATGAATGAAGTACAACTCTTCGAAGCCACTTTCTCATTGATAACAATACTTAGGATTCTCCATGACTCTCTATTATCTTCTGGGATAGCAATACCTAAGTCTTAATTGCCTTTATAGTGTTCTTTTAGGTTTCTCAGCATTAAGTTCCAATCTAGAAATCCAAGTGATGAAAACTAGTGTCATTAAAGCGGGAAACCAGTGTCATTAAATTTCATGTTGATTTTTGGCACTACCACATGCCATACCAAACCACTGTCCATTCCTCCTCACTGAACCTTGTCTTTTCTTATATTTACTAATTAATTATACAACTAGAAGTAATTCTACCTAAACATCCTGAAGTAAAAAGGAAGTTGAACAGATCTGAATACTTGATTCATCTGCATTAGAAACTCAGAAGCACAACCCAATCTTTTCCGAAGACTGTTGTAATCCCCACTCCTTCTTCCAGCAAGTCAACAATCCTGGCTTTTAATTCCCACAAATAAATACCTCTCCTCTTCTAGTATACATAGAAATAAGTGAAAATACGATGGAATAGGAAGATTCCAGAAAGAAAGCTGATCTCTGCATGACTATAGTGACTAAAGATAGCCAATGCCAAACAGAATAAAAATATGGCCATCACTTTTTTTTTTTTTTTATTCAGAAGAAATATATGTTCAAGCCCCATCATTGCCACAGAGACCCTGAATTTCTGAACACCCTGTTACTGAAACTTTGGAGGTGTAAATGGGACATTAAGTTTTGAACATGCATAAATATAGAAATGAGAAATCGTCTATCTACATACAGTCTGTAATTTCCTTGAGACCAATTTATGAGTTCTAGCACTAGTTTTAGTCTGTGTTATATTACGTTTGCTATGAACTAAATGGTAGAGACTGCCCTTTTATCATACCTTGAGTTTTCAAATGACTGCTTGTAAGCTGGAAAAATGCATAAAGCTATTCTGACAAAAAGCACTATATTTTCTCCAAGCGCTCTATTATTTCATGCTTTTTTATATAACAAATGTTGTGATAAGAACAATATATGAATACTAACATTATTTCATGTGAAGACACTTTCCTCATTGGATGCAGGAGATATCTGTCAATACATTTCATAAATCTGAAGGACTATTACAGCTCTGTTTTATGTAACCAACTGTCTGAGACATATAATCACCAGGATTATTCCTTATACGATATGAAAATGGTCAAAAGTATTGCACGCTTTTTTTTTTTTTTTTACATTATTTAGTATTACTGGATTAAATCAAATGACTGATTCATACTTCCTTCTGTGTTTGTTAAATAGTTCACTTTCAGGCATACTGTCAGTCATTAACCCAGTAACTCGGGATTCAAGGTGTGAATTCACACAAAAGCCTAAGATATTGCATATGCATAAATGCCAACTAATTTGTGAGCACTAATGATGGGTCTGAGCAACTTAGCTCAACACCAGAATTTGCCAAGTAGTTATTCTGTATCATATATTTAGGGTTATTTTTCTTTACTCTTCTGCGTGAAGTAAATATTGCTAACTTAAGCCAAAGAGAGATTTTGATTTTACCCCAAGAGATAGTTTTGTTAGTATACTTATGATTCGTCAGAATTCCAGTTTCATGTATGTGAAAGCAGAGAAGCAATTCCAGGAATGATGTGAGACTACAGCTAAAATGACCTAAAATAGTTTTGAACTCTTTTGCATGAATTTTACTCAGGCTTATAGAGCAGAAGAATGCATTCCTCTGTGGCAGATACTAGGAAGTATAACTTAATCTAGCATCCTACTATCTTAATTCTCCCTCCCAATCACGCACTTTTTTTTTTCTTTTTTTCCTCTGACTACTGGGTACCTAGAATGGATTAACCTAAAGACTTCTACTTTCTAAACTGTTTTAATTTGCACTACTCTCCCTCTGGTGCATTATATTTAAATTTTGACTAAGCTTCTCCTGGCCCATTTATCATTGAAAATTTAGGTAGCAACTAAACTTTAATATACAAAACAGAATCTTAATAATTTTTCCATCGGATTTGAGCCTCAATGTGTTCACTTTTGATATTCTGTTTTAATGGACATTAAAACACACTCTGTTTTAATGTCCATTTTCAGTTAGATGAAATGAAAATTACATCCTTAAGTGAACAATGGTGGGTTCTACCAGTATGAACTTTAGGGCCAGTCATCTCATTAGGAATCAGTGTTGTTTATAGGAGAGGGACTTGCAAGCCACTGAACAAAACAATAAATTAAATTGTCCATGAGTCATTGTCATGTGATACAGAAAGTCCACTTGTGTAACAAGCTGTTGCTTTTTCAATGGAGAGTTTTGGAAAAATGTAATATTTTCTATTTGTTGCCAGCATAACCTTTATAGGGAGTCCCTTTTTTATGATGATGGAACACTTGCCATCAGTGTAAACTGGTCCAGATGCACAGAGAAAATTCAGCGGTCGCAATCCACAGGCCTCATTTTAATGAATGCTCACAGGCATCTCTTTTCTGCTAATTGTTTTCAATCAAATTTAAAATACCACAAATAGAGAGTAGCTCAGCAGTGCATTAACAGTCTCCATTAAGTAAGAGTTTATATTAAATATATTTTTAAAAATAATAATCTGAGAGGTTGGCTAAGCTTTAGAAAGGGTTGCCACTGCTGCATTTGCTAATATTAGCATTGTTTCAAATAATCTTTCAGCCTGAGCATGACGTGATTATAATAAATACATTTTGACATCATATGTCCGATGCTCTGTGGGCAGACCAGGTCTCCAGCATGTCTGATGATGCAGCCAAGCCGAGGTCCTCATCCACCGAAGCACTTGAGCACTGGCTAACCGAGGTGTACGAGCAGCTCAGTCACTGCTACTGATCCTGGTCACTCTTATGAGTTCTGTTGCAATGTTTCTGCCTTAATGTTTTCAGGCACTTCAGTCTTGAGTATTATTCTTTTCATTAAAATTCTACTTTTTTATTCAACTTGTAATTTTCATAGCTCTGAGTCATTGCTCAACTGTGTGTTGAAATACAGCCCCGTTCTAGTTTCCCATTTTTCCTGTTCAAGCACCCCATCTTTTCTTTTTTTTTTTTTTTCCCCAAAAATCTTTATCATAATTCCAAAGAAAATCTCCTGTTTCTCTGTGCTTTGTGCTCGTTCTGACCTTTTGCTCTGTACACTGTGTATGGGTAAGCAGAGGAACTGAACATTGCTTTCAAGGCTGCTCACTGTCTCATAGTCTTCTTTTTGTTTCCTCTGGAAAAGATATCCAGAATCAGGTGCTTTCTTTAAAAGCAGAAAGAGAAAGCCCACACCTAAAAGAAAATTCACAGAGAAACTTCACTTTACCAGCTTGCTTATTAGGAGTGAGATTATGTCTGTGCTTAAAGAGAATCTGGTTGGTGCAGCAGCAGATGAGAACAACAGGAACCACTGCCAATCTTTTGATTAAAAAATACAAGTGTTTGTTTCTGTAATTCAGCTTAAGGACAAGTCCTGTTAATGACAGGTGAGGTCTTATTACACAGCAGCTCACGGTTAAGTGAGTATGGGGCATGATGTTATTTTAAGGATAGAATTTGCACAAAGGCAGAAGATGGAAGCCCCACGGTTAGGTGAGGAGTCAGCAACAAGGCAGCGTGCAGGTTATTTCTGGGCTTTCACAAAAGCTGAACTGAGATTCAGACCAGCAAGATCAAGGAGGACACGCAGCTCTCACACGAAGGGCCAGCTGATGCTTAGCGGGGCAGCTCTCGGGGAGCAGACAAACACACAAGTTGTTGGTTCTCAACAGTGTGTTCAGGACACAGGTGAGGGGTGGCAGGTTTAGTTCTCTAACACATTGACAGGTGAAGAAGAATAGAGAAGCAAACAGAAAATACCCTTTCCCACCCACTAGCTGTGGATGGCTGCTAGCAACTTTCACCTTGGCAGAAAGACTGTGCAGGGACCTAAAACCTGGGGGGTTTTAATTCTGGTTAGTTCTCAGATGAGAAGCAATAAATTAATCAGTTAGACTCTTCCTTCTGCACGTGCCAGAAGAATATACTCCAAATCCTAGAGCAAGAGTTCATGTTAAAGAAGGCACTACCTTTACCTATTTAGAACTGCTAGAAACCAGAAGAACAAAATGTGAACTGCTACTTTATGAAAATGTTGTTCTCGGTGACACCCAGTCTCCACTCCTGTTGTCTGCTCCGCCGCTGGTCCGGGGAGCTGGTGTGTGTGTGTTTTGTTGCATGCGTCATCAGCAGAACCGCAGCTGGGTCTCACTGTAGCACTTTGATTAGAAAGATGATGTATGAAGCGGAGCACAGCTTCGCTTTCGGATCCCGGGCGGAGTTTGCTGTTCCAGCAGTCGGAGAAGTGGGACAAAGGCTCTTGACATGCAAATTGTGTATCATCTTGGTACAAAGGCAAATGATGGATAATAAATACCATATTCCATTATATACACTTTACACTTTGCAGACAGGACCGCACTTTGATACGCACAAGCAGGAAAAGGAGTCAAAGGGGGACTATGATAGGGACATAACTGTCTACAAATAATTGAGCAGCAAGGATCCCTGTTGTGTTATTGACAGTGGCTGAGAATGGCATAATAAGGAGCAATAGCGTGAAATTACTGCATAAAAGGAAACATTTAAATCGGGCATTAGGGAAAAAGTCCTTAACAATGAGGAAAATTAGGCAAGAGAAGTACATATCTGCAAAGATATTTAAAACATCACTATGTGGTGTTCCAAAGTGTGATTCCACCTGATAAAATAGTCATACAAATGGCAATTTCTTTACTTATTTGATCTCTTTCTGTTTATTCAGTCACATTTACTGATTTTCAGTGACAACAATTTGTTTTTGTACCATGCTGTTCTCCTATGGGCACTGACAAGCAATGAACTGAGAGGAGAATTAAGTGACGTTTACTAAGGTTCAGTTATAATCAACAGAATTGGTGAACTTTAGACTAACTTGACAGTGTCCTTGGGTTTCTTAAAAATAATCTTGATATTTTGATTTCAAAATTAGTTTTGAAGTGGTAGAAGTGGTAGACGTAAACACGTCACTTTAACTGAAAAGCAAAGTTCAGCAATTACCTTGTATGGTTATTCTGAGAAGGATTCCTTCTTAAAAGTGTGCAATACTCATTTTGAGATTTGGTCTAAGAAAATAAAAGAATCAAGGTCTATGGAAATAATATCTTTAGTTATAAAGTTCTGTTATTGCTGCTGAGTCTATTTTTATAATTCAGCATGGCAGTACTTTTTAAGTCTCAGCCTCATATTTTGACCTCCTATTTGCAGGTCATAATAACAATGAATTGTGAAGTTTGGAGTAGCTTGAAAACCCTGAAACGTACCTTTAAAAAAAAAAAAAAAGGGATAAAAGTCAACACCAGTTCCTCCCTGCAAGAAATCCTTAAGTTCATATTTAAAGGGCCTCCCTCCTTGTAGAATTGTCATGGAGTTTGTTCTTTCCTTCCTTTTCCCTGTTTTTTGAAAACATTCTGCAACCTGGAGAGCAACTCAGTAGCACTGCTAAGATTTCATACAGCTAGGTAGGGCATGTTTTCATCTCTTTCTGGATGCTTTATTTAAAAAAAAAAAAACCCTTTGGTTGCTGTAGAAACAGTATGTTTCACATTTGCAGAAAGGAATGGCAAGGAAGAGTGGATGGTATTCTCTCTTCATGTTGGACACTGGACAATAGGCGTCTGTAAAGCCTTCTCCTAGGTAATGCTCATGTCAAAATAGAAAAGCAAAGTAAGTTTGTTCTCACCCCGGGCATAACCTTGCAGTGAATTACATATGACTTTCTGCAGCAGGACGTGGTAGCAAAGGGGCAAAAAACTCAGTGTGATGCATCCTTGTTCCCTGTGTATTTGCAAGAAAATTCTTGTATGAAATAGGAAGATGTATTTCAAAATTTAACAAGTCACTCTATAGGTCATTAATGAGGCTGTGGTGATCATTTATTTTGTTCTACGAATCTTAGCATTGTGGCTAAAAAAAGCAGCATCAAAGCACAACGTATGTCCTCACTGATCACTTAGGATAATTCCAGCTGAATTAGTTTATTTACAAATTGAAATATTGAATGATGAAGACTTTCAAGAGGATTCAAGAGTTGAATTACTGAAACTCTAAAATTACACCGAAGGATCAATTCATACTACACATTAAATTCCAAATACTATACTATACTTAATTCCAATACTATATATTAAATTTGCAAAATTTTGAACTTCCTTTTTAGGTCATCATTGTGCATTTGTTCATTAGCTTGCCACTTCCAAATGACTAATGAATTTCAATTCAGTGTGGAAAACCGATGTGATACATGTAATATTATGGGGTTGAACTTTGAGGCTTTACTGAATGTGCTTAGCCCTTCCGGAAGAGGGATCGGTCTCTGGACCCGGAAAGCTCTGGCCATGTTCTGAGTTAGGGATCTTTCCAAGTCGAGCAGCATTACCAGTAATAAAGAGCCCATGTGCTCAAGTAAGCCCTCAGTTTCACCTCTGTAACCTCTATGGTTTTGCATGGAATTGCACTGACTGTAACCAAGCAAACTATTTTGCTGATGTAGTACCAGCACTGCCCTCCAGTTAATTCCAAACTACTTTGCCTCCGCAGGAGTTGCAGGAATAAACTTTTGTTGCTAATTAGAAATGACTGGGTACGTACACAGATCACATTTGTTGAGAAAGAAGGTGCCATTTTATCTTGTCACCTCCCAGAGCCCGGCAACGCTTTAAATCAGACCTGACAGAAACACCAGGCTCTCCCTGGTGCTCGAGCGGACGCCGCGACGCAGCGCTGTGTAACATCACCATTTGTCTGCAGGCCTTAGCCAGCTCTGTCTGGCACCTACCCAAGTAATTCTGAATTGCTTCTCCTGATTGTGTAAGGCACTCTGTCCGATAGTTTATAACTGTAGAGATCTTGAGCCAGATCATTCTTTTAGAAGCTTTAAATGTGTGTGTGTGTGTGTATATATACATATATTTATATATATTTTTTTCTCCATATGGAGAGCAGTCATGAAGCCAATTTATTCAACCTTTAGAGGAGCTCCTCCTTCAAGTGGAATGCTCTTGTTACTCTTGTGTCACAGATACTCTGTAGCAGCCTGATCCCTTTTCATGGTTTTTATCCTTGCCTACTATTTACACCTGAAAAGATTAGTCTGCTTATTTTCCTCTTATTTTCCTGTTACACTCTTACTTTATAAGACTACAAAAAAAAAAAAAAAAGCCTAAAAATAATGAGGGCAATGAAATGGAGGACTTGTTCCCTTTATAAACTCATCCAGTTTCTGGATGACAGTGTGAGCTGCTGTGTAGGCTTTTTGGGTTCACATCTTCATTCCTCTACTTCAACAGATATCTGCAAGATATTTTTTTTAGCTTGTGCTTCAGTCTTCTCTTCCCTAAACTGAGAATAATGGAGGACCAGTTACCTCTGTAAATTATTCTGACATTGCTGATGAAAAGCTATGTTGAATTAATTGTCTTTTTTTTTTTAAAAAAACAGAAAGTATTATTGAAGTTTATGAAACATCCCTCTTCAGCAAGATGCACTAAAAGGTGTCTGTGAGGTTTATTTTTCGAGACTACTTGCAGAGTTCAATTAACACAGCTTCGTTTTCACTCAGATCCCTCTTTTGGTAAAAGAGCAGCAGAACAGAACTGACAGATCTGTCCAGCTCTGAGCAAGTCTTTTTTTAATGCTCAAGTGGGTGATTGTTCAATAAGACGACTACATGTTTCTTGCATTATCGAGAAAAGAAATAATAATTTTTCAGCTTTCTCTTTTTTTTTCTAAAAATGTAATGTCATAACTCCTCCATTTCCATGTTTTCTATTTCCTGTTATTTCTGAAAGAGTGAGTCAGAGAAATGGAAACATAGTTCCTGTGAATAATTTAAAAGTGGTCTGAGAATAGCTAACCATCGCTTCTGATGCTGCTGCTTGTGATGGTTACACATGATAAGATTATTGTAAGATTTGTGGGAGGCAGGGAAGTGGAAAGGCTGCATAAAGCCATCTAGTCACGTTTGCTACTGCAGGGTTATTCTCTACACTAGTTCTACTAACAGCTTGTCCAACCAGTTCTAAAAAGTTCAGGGAAATGGATTTCAAGTATTTCAACACTATCCTTAAGCCTCTCTTTTCACCAAACGCAATTCTTTTAATTTTGTTCTATTCCTAATTCTTTAAGTCCTAATTCTTCTTCTTGCTGCTACAGGTTCTGCGCTAAAATATAGCGATCACTCCCCTTTCATACCACAAGATATTAAAAGATATGCTTCTTTTCTGTCAAATGACGAAAATGTGCGTCAATACAGGCGGAAGATTCTACAGAATTCCCAGAATTTTTCCATTTCTATATTCACAAAATACATAGTCTTCAACTGGCCAAGATTTACCATCCCCTCAAATGATTTGTACTGTAGCGATGACTGCTGTCGATTTTCCTCTAGCTTCTCCAATTTACCTAACAACTTTGTTCCTGATAGACTTTGGTAAGAAAGCTGTGACTCTTTTAGGACTTGGTCACTCGTTATTGTTCCTATGATCTTCTCCTGGATAAAGCCAATTCTGGAAAGCGCATGCGGAGTCACCTCTTGCTGAGATTTTTGGACATTTCTATGATTCAGTAATGTACAGTCAAGTTTTCCAGTTTGGGTGCTTCTCTCTGATTTTGGAGATATGAAAAGAGGGATGCAGGAGATGAGAAACTGTTTATCAAGCAGTTCTGAAAGCAGACTCTTGCTTTTGCATTTTTGGGGTAAAATGATAATCTCTTCATTCAGAGTACTAGCATTCTTGTGTAGGGCTACGCCTTTTTTTCTTCCTCGTCAAGCTGGTATCACTGGATAAATTCGATGAAATATTTGTACAGATTTTCCTGAATTAAAAAACGTGTCACCCCAAAACACCACAGAGATGAGCTGGGGGAATACAACGCCAAACCAAGGCACAAAATCTGTTCCTCTAGCAGACCTTTCCCACAAAACAGGACGACAGGCGGCGTTACAGGGAAAGGGCTAAGAAGTGCGGGCCCTCTGTTCCTCACTTTTGCCGCAGAACAGCAGGGCAAGGGGGCTGAGAGGCTCCCTTCTCCCAGAGCCGCGGCCGCCGCTGCCCCCGCCGCCTCACGCGCGCCGCGGAGGCGGGAACGGGACAGCGAGGGGGCGTGGCACGCCAGGAACGAGAGGGAACCAATCGGAATAAAAAGACGGCTCTGGGAAGAACAGGATTGGCTGAGTGCGGCCAGCGCAGCCCCTCCGCGGCGAAGTCTGCCTAGCAACCAGAAGGTTCTGGAGCTATAGAGGTGGGAAGGGGAGGCACGGTCGGGTTTTGCGTGGTCCCTCACCCTGATGCTACCGATAAATTTCTTTAAACAAGTGTCTATGTGTCGAGATGTTCTCTCCAGAAGCAATTTTAATAATTAAAACACTGCCTTGTACCAGAATTTGCACGGTTGACTCAAACAAGCATATAGCCTGTGGTCCTCATTTGAAATTTATGCGGTCAAAGTTTGACCACTTTGAATCACCAGTTTTCAGCGTTGCGCTATCATTTTACTTTACGGCAGGGTAAACAGTTTAAAAAATGTAGATTGAGGAATCAGAGCAAAAAATAAATCAATTGAAAATACGGATGGCTTTTCATAACCCCTTCCAGCTTCTGTTTTCTACTCCCTGCTTCTTCTTTTCTAAAAGATAACAAACTGTTTCTTATTATTATGATAATATGGGCATTTTGAGAAACTTTGAACAAGGTTGAAACCGACCATCCTAAAATGTAGGAGCGAAACTGCCGAGAGCTGTAAATACAGGTAGCCCCTCGCCTTCATTGGGGATGTTAAACATTGCATGGTTTGACCCAGAGATTCGAATGTTAGCCTGATATAAACAAAAATTTACAAAGTAAGGGGTCTGTTAACATTCAGCTTGTTCCTCTTGCCTACAAAGTCAGTATTTTATTTTGAAGCCCTTTCAAACAGGGTCTAAAACACCTGTGTGGTGGCTGGAGGGGGCGCAGGGAGCATCCATCAGCTTCATGGCCATGACAGTTTTCCCCTTCCCCCTTTAAAAAGAGCATTATTACTCTTTAATGCCTTTAAAAAATATTGAGTCATAGGCTCTTTGTATTAGAAGTCATTTTACTTTTATTAAAGCATTGAAGTTTTTTTTTTTCCTTTTTAAAAGACGGTGGGAAGAAAAGCGATTATAGAAGCAGGATCTCAGTGTTTTCAGTCCAACTAACTTAAATATTTCAATGGTTCATAACTCCCAGTATATTTATTTTTTATGCTAGAGAAGTGAAGTATATCCTCTTTTAAAGAATAATTTGTGGATTTTGGTTTAGCTTTTGATAAAATACTATGTTTTCCCCTATCACTTACCCCTCCCCAAGACACACATCCCAAGTGCTGCCTACTCTGTGTTTGTGATATATAGGTGACACATATGCAGCGATTCAGGCCTACCATTTACTTAAGCAAAGAAAACGATTATTTGATTGCAGCATTTTTAAAAAATATCATCACTAGATACCACTTGCAGTGCCAGGAATGTGAACTGGAATTATCTAGGGCCACATCGAGGCAGTGGCTTACACAGTGTCCTCAGGGCAACAAAACTGCTTTGAGCTTGCCTTGATTTATGGGTGTGTTGTCTTCTGTTTGACCTCGGAGATTTAACTTTAATCTGCCAGATTTTCTATTAAGAATATTGCGGTGCGATTTGGTTTCCAAAGGTGGTCTAACCTTTATGGGGTTTTGAAATTGAGGTTTGGGTCCCTGTTGTTTGAATACTATTAATAGCAATAGAAATAAATACTTCGGGCTGTTGCTTTTCTGTTCCTTCTTGAATGCTTCTTCTACATTTTTTGATGTCCCATCTTTTTCATATTCAGTGTGAAATGGATTAACAAAAGTGAAGAAAGTTAGAAGAGGTTTACAAGCACTTTTCCTATTTGTTTTTCTTTTTAAGTTTTCAGTTGGTGAGCAAGGATCTTGTGGATATGTGTATTCTGCTCATTTATAAAAACGTATAGGAAATCTTACCTGAAAGAATGCCCTGCTTTTAAGGAATTCCTGTTAAATCAATATGCCGTATGTTTCTTAGAGGAGAGGACAGCTCACTGAAAAAGCGGAGAAACCATTTAAATAAAACACCTTTGAGCTACAATTGCTTCCAGCTCAGTTATTTTGTTATTGATTTCTGTGGTTCAAATTCACTAGAAAAGAATTTGATACATTTAGGAAGCAGCAATCCCAGCTGTAAGATTGAGTTATTTAAAGATAAACAAAATGCCCACACTGTGTAGTATTTAAAAAATTCTTGTCTGTGAATGAATTCCACAGGCGACAGATCCTTCCAGATCTGCTGTTCGTAAAGCATGTAGAGACTTCAGGTGTTTGTCTAGTATTAGAAGTATTTCCAGCTAAATCTGTAGACATTTAGGAATTCAGTCCCTCTTTATCAGTTTTTGAAATCAAGAACATTGAACTGATTCTTTCCGAATTTGCCAGGTCTATAGTACACATGCTAAAAATTGAAGATGGACTATGTTGAACCTGCTGCTTATGTACGTGTAATTTGTATAGGAACTTTGGTGTTGAATTTGCTACAATGCCTTTACCCTCTGCACATACGCAATAGAAATTACTCAAAGTTACAAAAATATAGAAGTCTGTGCTGAGATAAATCTTGGATTTGATTTAGTTAGAATGTTTTCTTGGCTGAAATTTAAACCAAATGTGGTCAGACTCAAACAGCAAGAGTGGTGCAGTGAATATTTGCCCATTTCTTAACATTTTATACACTAGACTTTTGTACACAAATTTTACAGCCAGGGTAGCCCTGTGAAATTCTCTTCACGTATTCCATGTGTGATCTATACTTTATGTCTGGAGTGGAGTATCTAATGATCTAATGATTCAGATCATTAGAATCATGAGGGCCAATCTTAAATACTCTTTCAAATAACTATTTGCTGGTGAGGAGAAGTGTTTGTTTTAAAAACCTCAGAAGTTCTTGAACTGCAAGATGTTTTCCTTAGGTCAGTGGATTATTGACATCTGGTAGTCCCATTTCTCAATGGTGAAATGAAACAAGGTGAGAACAGAAGCTCTGCTATTAGGGTGGATGATGAGATTAGCAAACCTAATTACCCCCCTTGGGACTTGGTGCAGACCTAGGGCAACCTAGATTATGAAGGCAGGCCTGTTCTTTCAACTTTCTTCAATAGTCTTCTGACAAATTTGCTCTTACATATGATTAAGCTCAGGCATAACCATAGGAGAGCTTATCTTAAAGGTATAAGATCTTGCACTTTTATTTATTTATTTTTTTTGTTAGAGATGTACTTTTTGTAGCGCACCTGCAACTTTCTTAAAATAGAACTTTGCTCTATGAAAACAAAAGTGATTACAGGTTATTTGCCAAAACTTTGGCAGCTTTAGAGTTCTGCCACTTGTTTGGTTATTTGCTATGTCTTATTAGTGTGAAAGCTGCTCTGATGCTTTGTTTATAATCTTTGAGCAGTGAGTCCTGTTTTTCAGTATTCAGATACAGCTCTCCTGTGTGGGGGAAAAAGATAGGATAGAGACCTCTACAGGTGAGCGATGGGGGAAAATTAATATTTCTGGTATGAAATGAAAACTATTCCTATATAATCAGAATATTATAAAGTGTTGCCCAAACATAGTCAATCCAGGGGCATATTAGTTCCAATATTTTAATACTCTTTGTTATAACATATTAGTTGCCATAGAATCTAATTAGTCAAACCCTGGAGGAAAAGGTTTGGAAACTGCTCTTTTATCTCTTCTTGATTCGGAGAATGCTGCAGACTTCGGATTTCTAAAACTGTTGTTTTGGAGCAAAATAGAGCAAGGTAACTCTGCCTTTACATCCATAGTGCAAAGGCTAGAAAGACTACACCAGGCAGCCTTTCTTATTTGTGAATCACTCATCCCTTTTAGGGTTGACCTAAGGAAAAAGATGGCCAAATAATCACAAATTTCAACAATATTACCGACAAAAATTCTCGGTATTGAATAAAGAACGGTATGTAATAACTTGCCACCCACTTGTTGGTAATAATCTGATTAGATAAGTGAAATTTAAAGTTGATACTTTCAGTGAAAGAACATTTTAAATGTACGTTTGGTTTACAGTTGTTGCTTTACTCTTTGCTGATGGTCTAAGGATGTAGCCAAGACCAAGACTTTTCATATCTTCTGCTGGACCAGGTGCTAGTTTGAAAAGCTAGGGGAGTTTTAATGCACGTAAGTCCTTTTTCAAATGTGAAAGTGGAACAGCAGAATTGAAAGCTAAATAAAAATGGAGAGATATTGCTGAGTTTGCCTTTGCTTTGCAGAAAAAAAATCTCCATACACCTATTATGTAGTAGCCTTGATGTCTAAATATGTAGTAAGAAACTCGAGTTCAGTGCTTATATAGCTTTACATACTAACAAAAAGAAACTTAAAGAAAGGTTTAATTTGTTTTGATGTGCATCAGGAAAAAGCAAGGAAGGAGAAGGTGTTTGTTCAAATTGTTCTGTCTGATAGTCATAAAAAGAAATTCCCAGGAGGACTAATACCCTAGCTAAAGCTAAAATAAGGAGTGTTGAATGGTGTTCTGTATGGATTGTTTAATGTTCAGAAATTCGTCTTACAGTTTTGTTACTGATGGAAAAATATCAAGCTAGTTTTCCTTTTTGTCACCAGAATATGAGTACATTTCTAGTTTGGACAGATTAAAAAAAAAACAAAATGCGGGGTAAAATACCTTTAGAACAAGTGTTACTGCTAAATTCATGTTACTTTATCAATCTTGTGCTCTTTAAGAAATCACAGGGTTTGAAAATAAATGACTGATTTCTTTGCAATTACTTGTAAAATCAAGCACTCTTGTTTAGTTGTATGATACTTCTGCTGAAATGCCGCAGAGACTATTACAAGAATAGGAATCAAAGGCAAAATAAAGAAGTGATCGTCATTTGCTTTCTAGTGACACGACAAACAACATTCTGCGACCCTTCTATGTGTCGCATTTGCATTGTTTTGAATGTACAGTACTGTGAGGTCAGCCCCATCCTTCATGACTGCTTAAATTATGATTTAAGAG
>JAUBNY010000015.1:638005-649864 GCA_032275445.1 Crypturellus soui | reverse complement strand
CACACACACCTCACTGTTACTGTGCAGGAGTTTTGATCCATTTTTCTACACTAAGTTTGGGATAACTGAGTCAACTTTTAGTTAATTACAGGAATTAGGGTGATCCCATACAAATATACAAAATTTGTCCATATTCCTATAAGTACTTGGTGTCTAATTCCAAACACAGTGCATGCAATTTGTGGAAAAAAAAACTTGCAACTACTTCACAGTTCTGGATGAGACCTTTGTTTCCTCCTGCAGTCATATGTCAGGGTATTTACTTTGCAATGTCCTGATTCAGATAGTGGGTTTTCCATTTCTGTATTTGCAGAGTTAGTAGAAGAATTACAGATCATGCCCTGCTTTACCCTATAATAACTTCTTCATGCCTGTGATGTTTCTTTTTGATAAAGGCTTAATGCAGTAATAAATTAATGTAGTAATAAAATCTTACCAGCTGATAGAACCTTCTGTTTTGTCTTCTACAGCCAGTGATATGGAAGGTAGACAAGTCATTTGGTCTTTGTTATTTTGCAAGAAGTCTGTGAAAGGAGCCTGCCATAAACAAAGCTTATGAATAAATGAATGCATCTGACAAAGAAGTTAATGATCCCATGGACTGAGCCCAAATTCTTGATCAATGAATCATGTTGGCTTCTCTGTTTAGGCTTTGGCAAATCAATACTCCATTTTGTTAAACAAGTAAAAATAGATTTTTTTTTGTGGGGGTGCTCAGGATTAATTTTTAAATATAATGTGTCAGAGAAAGAAAATCTGAAAGAGTGCTTGAGAGTACTGCTTAGTGCTTCTTCGCATTTTTGGTTTTTATGCTTCTTACTAGGTGAAAATGCAAAATCGCACCAGTTACGAGAACAACACGGTAAAATTTGTAAGTCCACATTGTGGCTACAGAGCTGTAAAAGAGCTGGTAGCTTTGTGGAATTATTAGTATAATAATTATGTTGCTACGTTAGATGTGTGTTAAATGGAGTAGGATCAGTGTCATTCTTTGGGCTTGTCACCCCCTAGAATACAAGAAAGTTAAAAATATCAAATTTGATAAAGGGAGAAAAGAACAAAAATGTTTAGCATATGACACTGGAGTTTTACTAGATCCAGGTTATTACTTTTTTTCCCTCAGGGACCTTCCACACCTGTAGAGGGCAAAGCAACGCTAATAACGTAGTCTTATTGGTTTTTATGATAGTACAAAATTCAAGATTCTTAAAGGGATTTAGGTGCATGATAATGCATGTGTGCCTTTACTGAAGGCTAAGAATTAATTTTAGGCTTGGTGGTAAAAGGCCTATCAATCTGTTCTGCTAATTCCATAGGAAGACTAAGACATAAGAACTACTGTGGCTTCCTGGAAGAGTAGAGCAGGCAGAAGTGATACAGAATTTTCAGGAGAACTTGACTAGTTTTTGGAAATTATTGATACTGCAACATACTAGATGCATCAACATCAGATGTCCCTTCTGAGAAGCACTCTGAATGCCTTTGTAGTCTTCTAATTTTGACCCCAAAATATAGGATTTGAACACCTGAGTATCCACTTGATGCAGCAAGGTACTGAGATGCCTCACTCGGGGCTCCGTGAGCCAACTCAGTACTGGAAATGGAAAGGAACTGTTTTAACTTCTGTCCTTGTCAAGAAAATGACAAGATCCTACACTTACTTGATACTGCCAGAACTATATTCATGGAATCAAATTCCTAGATAGAATTACGTAGAGACAGACACACCCAATCTGATTAGCTAGATCAAAGTGGTCTGCTTTTACAAAGCTCCTAGTGCTCACAGATCCCATTGTCAGAATTAGATTTGTGGTTAAGTAAAATCTTCCATCGTGATAGTGATTTGCTTTTGGTTCTTAGCAATAGATTTAGGAACCTACCTTGAGGTAGCCAAAATTGAAAGCTTTGGCTTGGATTTTCCAAGAAAAGCGGTTGCTTCCCAGATTCCCAGAGCTGTTTATTACCTTCTGCAGCATAATTTGTTAAAGAGGCTGTTCAGAACCAACTTCCAGCAGGAGAAAAGAGCCCTACTGTGATATGAATAAGAAATGACCCCCTTTTCCCTAATCCTGTTGGTTACTGGCCTTTCATCAAGGCAAATACGTGCAAATACTGCCCCGTTAGAAAATGATACTGTGACTTTAATAAGAGATCTTTTCTGAACGAAGCATTCTGTACGGACTGTAAAAGAAAGGAAACCAACTGTTCTGCAAAAGATAAATTATTATCCCCTAAAATGGTTTATGTTCCCTTGGTTATTTGTAGCCAGTGATTGAAAGTCAGGTAGAGGACACAAGCTATTGAACTGATCCCTGAGGACTGCTCCAGGTTTTCTCTGTTAAAAATCTTCAGAAATACAAGCTGAAAATTCTGCACAGAATAGGATAGAATGGAGCTGAGTAGAATAAATCCAAATCAAGGATTATTCCTTAAAAGAATTTGTAAGCTTGAAAATTGTTAGAGCAGCTAAAATCTGTTTAGTGGTTTGTTTTTTTAAAGCCTCGGCTGGGTTGCTGGAATGCTAACAATTATTCATTCATAGAAGAGAAAACAAAACAAGAAAATGCCAGCAAGTCAGAAATAAGCTTATTCACAAAAGTGCAGTGTGTATTTTCCAAAGCTGTTGGCCTGATATTCTCAGGGAGAGACTGCCCAGAGGCCTAGGAACAGTCATTTTAAGAGAAACTGAGGTCTCATGGTACATCTTAAAATCTAGCCTTTGTATGAGAACATTCTCTCTGATTTCCAGATTAAAATATTGCTAGAAGCCTTTTTTTTTTTTTTTCTAACCCAAGCAATGCTCAGTATTATCACTGATACAATTAATTAGTTACTGCCCTTTTCATTATCAAGTTGGGATCAACAATAGAGTATTTTTCCCATATGTCTCTGAAAATAAGAAATATACAACCAGATAAAATGAGGTTATGTTTTCATGAGTGAAAACACATGGCTCAAGTGATCTATTACTAAAATAAGTTTATGAAGATTTCTTTTAACATTTCCTCTTTCACTTCTCTGCAGATATTTCAGCTTTGGCCCCTCTTTTATGCAGCAGTACAAAATCATGACCCTGTTTCTGAATGATCCAGGCCATTAGGATCACCTACACCATTAGCAGATACAATTTTATTCCTTCACTGCAGTATCAGTTGGTAGATTCAAACAAGAGGCAGCACAAGGTTTAATGCCGGTTTTTATAAAAAGAGTCACTTTTGGTCAATTGAGCTTCAAGTCAATATAAAAGGACATGATATGGTCCATGTAGGTCCACAGGAAAGTACAAAAGTGCTTCTGCAACACAAATGATTCAATACATGGTATTTTTTAAGGCAACTACAATGCCTTGCTGATTAAACGTAATGATACTTTGATTCATTCAAATAATTTTTTGAACAATGTGGGCTAAGAGTCCAAACCTATGGATGGACACAGGGAGAGGAACATGGAAATCTCTAGTTCCGAAAAGGCTCCACAGTGTCTGATAGAAAGCAAGCTGGCTGCTTCTATCCCCAAGACACAGATTTCGCTCATCATTGTTACAGAATGAAAAATTTAAGAAAGCCCCAAGAGAAGAATTTTCTTATTTTATTCAAACGAAGCTTCCATCTGAAGGCACATATGCCACCATATGGGATCCATTTCAAGCATTCATTAGGAGAAGAATAATTAGTCTAGCATCGTACCAGGAAGAAAAGAAGAGGCCCAGAGGATAATTACTTCAGAAACCGAAATAAAAGACCTTGAAACTAAATTTGCTAGGGACAAGTCTATAAAAAAAAGGGGGAGAAGGAGGAAAAGGCAAAAAAAAACAACAATTTGTTTATGGTAGCTTTGAATTCAGCCATCAAGGAGAGGAGGAAAAGGGGTATGCCCACAACGGGATTATTTTTAGTTTGGGAGACAAGCTGGTAACCCGTTGTTTTAATGATGACAGAAAGCACGTAGTACTTTCCATTTACTTGACCATTTACCACTAGCAAGAAGCTTCTTCTGTAGCGCAGGAGCGATGAGACACTTCCATGCTACACCAAGGACTGCCCTGCAGGGCCTTTTTTTGCAAATATTCCTCATGGCCATAGGCTTCAAATACAGCAGGGACCCGTTGAAGGATGTCAAAAGGGATTATTCCTTTATACGGCTTAGTATAAGGGGACCCGTAGAAACAAGAGAAATACCTGTATTACATAAATAAAGCACAGACTGGACAATATTAAGAAGATCCAAATATGTGTCATATTTTGGATTGCTCTAGGAGCAAACATATTGGCATAATTCTCTAACATTTACCTAATCCTAACCATGCATTTAGGCAACTTTTGACCTTCTGTAAGGTGACACAGACACGTGGTAGTGACAAAGGGACACCCCAATCTGCCTCCACAGGCTCAAGCAACTAATCCTTGGGTAATGGTTGAGTGTGGAGCTCCTGTGCCGCTCCAAAAGCCCGCGGGAAATGAACAGTGACAAGGTTTGGCCCTTAGAGAAGGCACTTGTGACTGGATTCCCCCTCTTGCTACCAAGGTAGGCCTTATATTCTGAAGCACTTTTGCACCTCGCTAGGTGCAAAACAGATGGTGTGGGTTACGGCAGCACCTCACTGAGACTGGGAACACTTGTTCCCATGCATTATCTTCTAAAGATACAGAAAAAGCTATCTCGCATTTTGTGCCTCACCTACAATATAAACAAGATAATTACCTGGTTCACCTGCTAGAGCGTGGAGATCGATTATGGAAGCTAATTAGAGACCTGTTTTAAGCAGATATGAGCTCATGGGTTTTCATTATGGGTTCTTCTCCTCTTAACACACCACAGATAAAACCATAGAACAACAGTGATTAGCCTTATTTCATTTTTATTGCCTTTCCCATTCAGAATAAAACCACAGAAAGTCAAAAGTGTAGCTAATTTACTTCAGCAAGCCAGCAAATGTAAGTTAATTTCCTTGCTTTACTACTTAGAAATCTCGGCAAGACCATTAATGTCAAAGGAAAACAAAGAAAAAAAAATATATCCATATGGAATATGAATGCAACTCGTGCAAGCTTGACAAATACTGGCAGAGAAAACTGCCACATTTTCAAGGAGGAAATAGAGCTCAAAAGTTCACTACCGATATAGAAGTAATTTGCAAATGTCATTAATGCAACAGATAAAAATCAGCACATGCCATGACCTAGTCTACTTTATTTTTTAAAAAAACCTTCCTGGCTCTGGGGAACATTTGTGTTTTCATTAAGTTTTCATTAATAACCCTCCTTACTGTTGTTGTTCTTCAAGTAGAACATCTGCAGCAGTGTCCAAGAGTGTCTGATTGCTCATATTTAAATACTTAATTAGCTTGGGCTTATGTAGTGCCACCAAATGGGAAGTCTGTGATTCAGCGGCATTTCCCAGAGCTCTGTTATGCCCCAGGAGGGTTCACTGCAGAATCTGCTCTGGTTCTAGTTGGAAATTTCGCCCTGAGCCTCCACCACCTTTGGGATGTGGTGTCTGGGATGGGATGTTCTGCTGAGCAAGCCAGGGGAGCGGAAAAGTGCCCAATTTATATATTCTTAACAGGGTTAGAAAAAGGGGTGGAGTACCCAGAAATTCAGCACTGTCAAAAATAAACTGTTTTGGGGTATGCCCAGAAATGGATATGGCCAGAAGTGGCAGTGGATACCTACACAGTGCAACTGGTAGTGAGAGAAGCTGCATCTATACGGTGTAAGAATTCAAGTGTCTACAAGGAGCAATAAAAAGATCCTTGTTTCTCGGTGCTCCTTGGCTATTGGACTTATCTGTCTGACTCGGTGCTGCCTTACGTCTATGGATATTGCACGTGCAGATGCGCTGTGGCCCATCACTGGTAGCAGCAAGGCTGCAGAAGCCGGACAGTAACAGATATTAGACGTGGAGCTGCTTAATTGTGCCAGCGATAGGGTCATGCTCATACCATTTGCTCTCCGAAGCTGCTCATTCCATCCAAATTAACACAACTCGGGTTACAAAAGCAGCGAACCTTAATTAATCGCCCAGCTCCATGAGGAGGTTTAGCCCTGCTAAGCCCAAGCGAAGGGTGACGTCTCTTGCTGCCCACCGCGCTGCAACGTGTGAACGGGCCGTGTCCTCATCACTGCCACCAGCCCACGGACAGGCTGCACCTCTCGAAAAATACCTGAATTCAAAATGCAGAAGCCAAAAAGCAAGAAGGGTCATGGTTTCAGCTCTGTGAGGGCACAGTCGCTGTCAAATTTGGGAGTAATCATTCTTATCTTATGGAAAACAGCAGCAGTTTATATACATATATATATATATATATTTATATATACATATATATACAAATAATATAATATTACATTTCAAACCAGGCTTGGCACCAAGACGAAACTGTGCTTGCATTTTTATGGTCTCTGCTCCAAAAAATAATGCTTTTTCTCTCTCCTTCTGACCCAATGGAAATGTTCACAAGTTTACAGCTTACCAGTGAAGGATGCCACGCCAAAGCATTGCCTACACCAAGGTCTCTCACACACACACAAAAGGAATACAAAGTTTTGTTGTTGTTTGTTTGTTTTTAAACAGAGCAGAATTATATTAACATGAAGGTTTTATATAATGGTGCTTTAGCAGTCATATAAAGACTGGCTTTTCGCCTCAGCTTCTTAAACAGCCTAACAATAAATAATTAATCAAACTTGTATGGGACAGCTATATCCTCCCCAAATAAAGTGATTTGTAAAGACCTAAAAGCCAGCGCCTTGACAGAAAGACAGAGGTGATCATTATTTCAATGCTCTTTATTTTTACCCCTACTTTTAAGACTTGAGAAATTATTTATTTGACAATCTGAAAATAAAACTTGAGCAGTATTAGCATGCAGGCTGCTCAATAAAAGGCAAAAAGCGAGAGAGAGGATTAATAAATTACATGCTAGAAATGGGAAAGAAGATTAGAGGTGACATTTTGGCAATGTCTTCTTCACAGCGAAGGAAAAAAAATGAAACAATTAGTTGGAGGGGAAAGAGGGAGTCAATCAGTGGGAGAGATGAAATTGAGAGGATGTGAGAAGGGACTGTGAAAAATGGAAGAGCTGATTAGGATAACGGGTGTGATAAAAGTAACTCCATAGCAAAGAGGGACGCTGATATCAAAGGGTAAAAGCACTCAATGAATCAGAGGGCTGGAAGGCAGGCTGCAGAATAACATGCTGATAGCAGTGAGGATGCACAAAGGAGAGATGACAGGAGGGGAACAAGGTGAAAACAACGTGCGTTGCTGGCGCTACAAACCTGCGAGGAGCGAGTTTCCCCAAGGCCCGTCTATTTGTCCTTGCTGCTTCCTCATCTCTCCGCTGATAACGTGAATAACTGCAAGGCGGGTGGCTCTGTGAGCTGTTTGTGGGTATTTGCGATCGTACAAGAAACGACAGTCCTGTTTTAACTCTCAGATTTGGGCAACGCTGGGTTTCCGCAGGTTTCTTTTGTTTTCCCGGGTCAGCGTTAAGAGGTCACACACTACGGCGAGTCTCCAACACACACGAGGTTCCCTCCTCCAGCACATCTCTATAGCAACATCACTCGGATCAGAGACACGTGGCATCACGGGGCTGCCGATCCGCTCCTGCCATCCACCGGGAGCCAGACGAATGCTCCCGCTCTGCACAACCTCCTCTAGCAGCCAACGGGCCTCTTGCCGTTGAGCTTCCCCTCCTACATCACCATGACCCGGGTGGGTATCATCCGAACCCGCAAAAAGGTCTTTGGCTCTTGGCTTGACCCTACGAAAATCTAGAGGCGTCAGCCCGATCCGGGTCCGAGCGGGGTCCTTCACACCGTCTTTAAACCTGCGCTCAGGCCAGGGTACAGAACGGTGGATCTTGCCATAACTCCCCTTTATGTCAGTGGTCATCCGAAGAAGAGATTCCCTCTGGCAACAGCTCATCTTATACCCACTGCCAATATCAATAAAATACCAATTACGGCATTTTATGGTCTTCTATGAGATGTGGGATAATGGAATAGGTTTTCTGAAGGCAGTAGTAATTATCATCCCCTGAAATGTTCAATTTCCAAAACAGATTACTACAAAGCATATCATCTAAGAAATAAGATTTTTTTATATACCAAATGCAGGATATAACTAGTAACAGACAGTGCTATCTCGGCAATGTTGACTTTTTAAACTAGAATTCTTGTACCTATGATCATATGCTGCTACCTATTGAAAAGTTATACCAGTTACTTGATATGAGGTTAATTAATGTAGAAGGGAGTTCTATTGTTTCTACCAGTTACGTGCTAGAAGCAAGGAAAAAGGGAAAATGAGAAGGTGAGGAGGAAAAAAAGACAAAAATCTAGGAAGAGAAGCTGTCAGAAGCTGTAGGACTATTATACTGTAAAAATGTACTAATTATGAAACAGGAGACTGCTAAAATGAATGTGTACTTTTGTCTCAGTGTAAATAGGACATCAACTCACCTACACACAAAATACAGGCTGAACAGTATTTTAATTCATTAGTGTGATTTCACTTGCGAGTAATCTTCATTCTTAATGGTAATTATTTTCTAGATTATGGCTTCACAGCCCGCTTTTCATCAGAACGACAGAGAAATTTAGATTTGTTATTGTTTCCCCCTCCCACAGAGCAGTTTTTATATATTTGATATACATTAATGTATATATACGTATTTATTTCTCCCACAAAGAATTTTTAAAGGAAACAGATTTTGTTTCAGAATTTGCAGCCTGCTGAACGGATTTCAGTAATAATCCGTATCTCTTTTACAAAATAACCTGATGTTTTGCTCAGGTTTATTTGAAAGCCTTCATGTAAGGCAAAAGGTTAAGTAAATCTGGAGTTCCCTGGGTGCCAACATGGGGAGCATGCAGATATATACACACTCCTCGAATTATTTTGTAAGACTCTGTAGATGTGGTTATCCCCTTAGCCTGCTTATTTTGAAAGCTGTAGCAGAAACACTCTAGAAAAACAACAACATACTAGAAGAGACGTCAGTCTGCATTCCACATGCAAAAATATAGTGCTTATTTAGAAATGCTTGATAGCAAATTCCAACTTGCAGATAGCTGCATTGCTATCAAAGACTCTCTGCTAATGCGAATACAAATCTACCGTTTGTTAATGGTTAATTCCAACAGAATTCTTCCCAATTTTCTCATCCACATTGATCAAAGATCTTAAGGCAAAATTCAGCAGTCACCGCCAAGAAAACATTTCTTAGGTAGGGCGTATGAAACCCAGGCTAACTTGGGATCAGCACTTGAAAGATTCAGACTGAAGTTACCAGAACCAAACCACGAGGAGCTACTAAACATGCCTTAAACACACATATGGACATTTAGCTATGCACTGAATACCTGCACAACACCTGAATTCTCATGGTTAGATGAGTAAAAAGGATTTTTCAAGACACTGGGCTAAGTCTTTGCTGCATTTCTTTTTTAACGGGCCTTAAGAAATTTCATTAAATAGCTGTGATTCAGCTAAAATTGGATCTGATGTACTGTTCCTTTCCAAAAAACAGTTTTCAGCATATTTGATGCAAGTTCTCAAGAGGACCTGATCACTCAAGTACAGCAGAGAAGTCGAATTTGCAAACAAACTATGTAAGATAGAAGAAATACTAAAAGAAGAAACTCTAAATCCAACAGACAACCAGACTTCAAGTTCAACAATAGTCTCACTACTTTATTTTTGGTTTCCTGTCTTAAAAGTGGAAGACTTCTAATTGAGGACACGGAACTTGTGCTTTAGAAAAGTGATGAAACCGCCAGGTAAAATAAAATGGGCAAAAGAAAGGGAGGAAGGAAATTCTGAAGAAGAATGAAAATTGTTCCAGACAGTGATGCATGCTCAGGAGGGCAGTACATAGCTGAACGTCCAGGAGCAAATACAGTGATAAAATAGTCTAGCTGCACAGAGTAATCAAAGGTTAAGGAAGGAAAACACAAACAAAAAAAAGATACACAAGAATAAATAAGAAAAGCAAAAAGCTTGCAACAGTAGAAGGGGTACGGTGAAACTGTACATGAGATTATTTTTATATTATGCATACGAAAAGAAGAAAGGTTTGTAGGTTCTGAAAGAAGTATATATTTTATAGTGGGTATAAAAGTGATAAACACAGATACAGAACTTAAAACACTTTTTTTCTCCCTCGGGGAATGACACCAGAGGAAAACAAGAGCTATATAAAAAAATGCCAGATAGGTATCAAAGGGAATCAGTTTAATATAAATAGGATCAAGAAATAACAGTATCTGAAGACTGACACAGCTTTAAGGTGAGCTGAGAGCCATCCCAGCATTCCAAATAAACGGACGGTGGGTCAGGTAACCCTATCAGAGACACACACAGATCAGAGAAACTGCCTTAGGAAATAATTATAAGGAGTCCAATATCCACATTGTAGGAGAGTGGAACTCACTCACTAAAATATTTTGAAAAGGAAGAATTCATGGCGAGAAGGCTCTCCATGCTTGTTAGCAGGCAGTGGCCTCGGCCTGGGTCCCTTTGGTGATAGAAACTCTTCTGGGTCAGGACACCCGGCTGGACACACGGAAACCTTCGTGTCTCTAAATCAAGCCCTTTCCTGCTGCTGCAGTCTGTGTAATTTTTTTCTGATTTACCCCATAACACTCTAGGACATTGTCCTATAGAAGACATAATTATAAATACATTGCTGAAATTAACTACCTGCTTGGTGTTCCTTCCTCAAAGTACAGCTTGGGCAGCAGCAAACTAGGCTATATGCATATTTTAATATTTTATTTTGAGTTTTTCAACTTCAGTAATAAAAAAGCAAGAAAGAAGCAACGAAGAAAACAAGCCTCACATTGATTTAGGGCTTCGGGGAGAAGAATAAAGCCATTTCATCTATTTTATAAATGCAAATATGCTTATAACATTGATCTCAACAGTGTAAATCAATAATATTCAGAGCTTCCCTGTCCCCGACAGATTGTCTGTAAATTATAAATGGTGGTTAAAAAAGTATAATCGGGATGAAACATTACTGAGACCCATATTCTACACATACTGCAAAAAAAAAAAAAAAAGAAGAAAAAAAACCCAGATATTCTGGAGCTCGGGATTTTGATGTTTTAATGAGTGCACATTTTTTTCTAGTGAAGCACAACCAATTAAACAGAGCATGCGATCTTTTGCTGAAGGAACCGTCTACAGCTTCCAAAAGATTGCAGTTCTCTCTTTTGCCATAACAAATAAATAAATAAGTACATCTTTTTATCCTGCCACCAAGCCCTGTGCACTCAGGAGGTACAAAGCAGTTATAAGGCTAATGCCAGGGAATTCCATATATTCCGAGTGGGTTGCATATCTTGACACAAGGAAACATTAAGAAGCACAGGGATGTTTCCCAGGATGTAACACACTTTGAAACTACGTCCTGTATTCTGGGGTAAGCAGAAGTGTTTCACAGCTTCTCCGGCCTTCAGTCTGTATGAAAATTACCCTTGTGGAAATGTTCCCAGGTTTTCACCGTGCTTATAATAAAGCAGGATTGAAAGGGTTCAGTTCTTGCCTTTGCATAAGGCAGTGCAACCTGGAATCCTGCTCCTCACCAGCAGATCAAGGACATAACATGGAGCAGCTTCAATAAGAGGAACTGAGAAACGTCTCCTAAGGGCAGCTCAGTGATGAGAGAGTCAAAAGCTGCTAAAGCAGGAGAGAGATTTTTCCTGGACTAATTAAAAACCAACCACACAAAACCACACTAATAGTGTGCATCAACTACACATACTCAGCCTACTCAGCATTTAAAATGCTTAAAGGTTCCCAGATTTTAACTGAGGAGGAGTTTGGAGTAGATGAAGTTTGGAGTTCCAC
>JAUBNY010000015.1:315475-331686 GCA_032275445.1 Crypturellus soui | reverse complement strand
ATATGGAGAGGGTCACAACAAGGATCTGTGAGCTTGTAGATCAAGCAAAGAGTCTCCAGATCTATCGCATGCAGTGCTGAGCTCACCTGCTGTAGTGATTCCTATCGTTTATGGCTATCTGTTGGGCTGGAAGATAAAGCTTTCAATTAAGGAAGCTCTAAGTCACCATTAAAATAATATGAAGAACCAGGTAGTAGTGGATGAGAACTACTGATTTTAAATAACTTGCTATTGATTTTGCAAAAATTGATGCCGTCAGTGTGGTTGGAGGAAGTCAGCACGATTACAAATTCAGCAAATATTCCTGATGTAAACAAACGCACAAGTGATGGAGAAGAATGAGTGCAGTGATTTGCAGCGGTGGGAATCTCTGTTTAGAAATCATTATGACTACAACCAAGTTTCACGGTCATCATGGATATTTTTGGAGACACCATGCTGATGACTGTAATTGCCTTTAAGATAAGCTTTATGCTACCTAGGACTGATTGCTTCCAGCATTATCGTCTAAAATTGGCTGGAAAAGGGCATTAGCTATTTCATATTGAAAGCCATAACTATGGAGCCTTGCATTTGGCTAACCACATTTCCAATAACTGCAGTTCATAATCTGAATATTCAAGTGCTTTAAATATTTTCCTATTGATCCAATTTTCTTTGTGAATTACGTACTGACTGAAAACTCAATTTTCTCTTATTTTGCTTTATATTTTACAAATTGCTAATAAGGGAATAGGAACTTAGGAGGAATATGTACATAATACATCATAAAATGTCATTGGACAATGCCTTTTCCTAGTAGAAGATGTTATTTATAACTATATAAAAGAGCATGTGAGTGTTACAAAGCAAGCTGGTGTCACTGGAATAGGATTCAAATTCTTTCCTAGTGCATAATCATTTCTAATTCAGAATTCTGCAGTTGTTCATATTGTTAATGGTGAAAACATCCCTAGAGGGCACATTATGTTAGAGAATCGGTATCTTTTATATGTCTAAGCACAAAAGCTGTTTGTTTTTTACCATGTGATGATCTGGATTTCAGCAAAGTCCTCTCGAGTGGAAAGATCCAGGAGGAATTGCTAACTTGAATTCTATTAGTCATTGAATTTAATTTGTCTTTGCCCTGCCCTGTGTAAGTATAATAGGACATAAGATTTCAAGACAGCTTAAAGCAACGTTTTGCCTTGACTAGCCATAGATAAAAACTAGGTAGGCAAAACGAAGGGGAAAGTCTTCTAACTTCCTGTGATTGCTCCAAGGCTTCATATCTGCTTTTATTAAAATCACAAAATCAGAGCCAGGACCATGGCTCCTCCATGGAGGTGAGAAAATTTGGTACAAGATGGAGTGGGGAGGAGATACATCACCCCAAACCAAATAGGGACCCATGTCTTAACATCATGCACGTTCTCTGGAAGCCCTGAATGCTGTTAAATTGCAAAGATTCGATGAGCTTTGGCAGAGAGATTATATATCTCATGGTTCAATTATATCTGGAAGCCAAAAATTGAGCCCAAAATGTACTTTTAGGAAGAGGAAGATGATCAGTGATTTTCTTTTTAACTTACAAAGGGAAAACCAAAGGCTGATTTGTGCCTAGTCATGACTATATGAGTAATACTTCTTTCCATAACATAATTTTCTCAGTGAAAATCTCCTATATCACTATAATTTCCAGTCACTAGTGAAATGGGAGACAGTAAATTATCTGCATAGTCTGTTGAAATGGCAAACTGCAGGAGCTAAGGAACCCTTACAGAAATATTTAAATCTTCCCTTTGTGGAAATATGGACCAACTTAAACTAGTTCTGTGACTTGTCTGAATGTTTTGGCTAATTATCAAAGAATTACTGCATTTGATGTCAGCATCTAAAAGATTATTTTTCTTCTGCATTAGATTTTTGCCCCCAAAGAGCACTGCATTACCTTTGTGTTTGCATATACCTAAAAACACAAGTCTGTACTCTGGTTTATGAGCAGTTTATAAAATAGGAGATTACTATAAAGAGCTTCAGAATCTAAAACTCCTATCTGTGCGATAGTTGCCAATGATGATAGACACTCAGAAAAAAAGGTCCTATTTAACTAAGGTTTATGAGTCCAATTTCCTGCCTAAATGGAAAGGATCTCCATTTGAAGGAGCAGGGATATAATTATATTACTCCCTTATGATTTTTCCTGCTTGTTATGGTAGGCGCTCCTTCCTTGAGCCGATGCTTCCAGTGCACTCACTTAGAAATGCAGTTCAGGTCTTCAGCAGCATCAAAGCCACAATGGCATTATCTTTTGAAGTCTTTTATCAAACCACTGAAGCTGACCTATTTAATTTTGCAGCCTAAGATGATCTGGATTGACTAGAATAACATATATTCTTGCTTTTAGGGATTTTGTTTGTGCAGTTAGGGTCAGATCCTTAGGTGTGAATTAATACTCCTCGGTTGAAATGGAGACCCGCAGTTCTAGTAGCTGAAGAGCTGTTACTCCTCAGGAGAGGGCAAACATACTAATTGAGTGTGGTTTTTTCTTGCTCCTTTATTTCGTAGCGTTCCAGTGCTTTATGCAAAAGGCCACGGTACAATTCACAAGTGACATTTGTGCCCAAGATCAGTGTTTACAGGACTGATACTAGAAGGTTATTTCCTGTGATGCTCTTTGGCATAAAAGTCCTATTGTCAAACTATTATTTTGCAAAATGAAAGGCTTATTTGATTTTTCTGTGATACAGTTTATTTACTTGTATACTGCAGTTTACTGGATGATCAAAGCATGAATACATGTTTTATCTGCAACCTATTGAGCCTCCCAAAGGGCCGTAGTCACACTGAAGTCGGCTGGTGCACAGTTGTCACTTCAAATCCAACTTAACTTGAATGTCGGCCTGAGCTTTGATCTCAGGCAAATGGTGATTCTCTGAAGTCCTCCAAGGATATTTCGTATAGATTAAGCACATCAGATTGCACAGAATTAGAGAAGATTAAATCAGAATTAGCAAACCTAGTCTGTGAATGGAATTGAATGCATGAGAACCTGCATGCATCTGCTTTGGCCGCTGAGAGGAAAAGAAATGCTCTCAGTCTGTCTTTATAGTTGAGAGCAGAGTCAAATGCCTGATAGATTGGGTGAGTTTGCAACACACACCAGTGCTTCACTCTCCCACTCTCCTGTTTTATGTTTTTTTTGCTTTTTGTTTTTTAAGAGAATATAATGGTTATGAAAAGTGCTGGGATTCATAGCTCTGATTTCTCCTTTAAATTTCCACTAGGTTCAGAATAGCAGAATCACAACCATCTGATGGCTATTGGAGATATGTGAGATGAGTTGCTGGTCTTAAAATTCCCCAAATCCTGAAAATTCATTAAAAGAATTTGGGAAAATGTTAACAAAGGGACACGCTGAAGCTATTTGGTAGTCTGGAGATGGAGAAATGTTTTGCTAACATGTCAGATGTAATTGTCTGTCATAACATTTTGTACGCATTTTCAAAAGATATTAAACGGTTCACGGAAGTCAGAAAGAAACTGTAAAAATTAGGTGGGAATAAGGGCTGACTTGGATAGAATAAACTGGATATTAATAAGCTCTTGGAAATCTTTAAACCTTTGGCTATTGTGAGTGTCAAGAAAGAAGGAAAATGTTTCTCCATAATAAGGAATTAATTAGCTTGGATGATCTGACATTGTAATTCCAAAGTTATGGCATCAGTCTTTCAAATACTCTTGGGACTGCCTGTGCAAATGAGGTTCAATGTCTATATGATTAATCAGTATGTTGACTTTTTTATTATTTATTATTATTTATTTATTTTATTATTTATTCATAGATGTATGTGCATGCATATGTTTTTATCTACAACACATTCAGGGTGGTCTCCCCATAGTTGTATGTATCTGTGAACATTTTTAGATAAGGCATGTGAGAAGACCACGCGCTCTGACCTCCTGTCCTATCCCCCATCCCGGGATAACAGTTCAGGGAAGGAAATGGCAGGGGCCCATTCCCAGTGGGCCCGTCCTTGCCCTGGACGCTCTCCAAAGGAAGCTCACGTTCTCCTCGGGGCACAGGCAGCACGTGAGCCGCTCCAGCAGCCTGTGCTCCGAGGTCAGGGTGGCTCGGGCTGTAAACTGTCCGTCCCCGCAAGGTGATTTATGGTGACAGTCGTGCTCTTTAGTCAGGAGAGCGCTTGCCACGAAGGATTAGTCTCCGGAGGGCAGGCAAAGTTCTCTTCTGGCTGCTGCTCTCCTGTGGCATTCCCGGATTAACCACAGAGGGAGATTTGTACCAGGAAGGAATATGTTTACATTGCAATAATTCATTATAATCATTCTGTTCTTCTCCACGATCTTCCTTTAATGATCTTTCTTTAACATAGTGACCTGCACTTGGTTTGGGTAACAAGGTAATGACCTAAATATTAAAGGAGAAAAAGAAATGATGTAACTAAACTTAAAAACAAAGTTAGTAACAGATTCACCAAAGTCGCATTTTGCTGTTTCAGTTCTTTGATGTTTAAGGGAAAACCAGGGAAGAGTAAAGTCAACACTCTCTTGAGATCATTAGGGAACCAATGGAAACGAACACAGTGTGATTTAAGAGGCAGAGGCATCCCAGCCCAGTGTAGCAGCAGTTAAACTTAGTAATCTAGTGAGAAACTAATTCTTCCCTCTTGTCTTTTCATTTGGACCCTTGAGGCACTTATTTCTTTCTTCTACATGCAGGCAACTCCAGTTAAGATGAATTGTGAACAATTCTGAAGGTCAAGGACATAGCGTAGCCCTTAATTCTGCCCTTTTTTGGTATATTCCATAGCTTGCCTTCCCCTTTATTTCCATCATGAAAACTCTGAAGCTGCAGCATTCTGGCCTCGTGCATCCTCTCTCCCAGGGATCTCCTTTTGACGGCTGCCTTGATGTTTCAGACAATCCAAGACTTCTGTTTGAAGCAGGTAGAATTCGGAGTGTGTGTTTAAGGAAGCAGGCTTTTCATCAGGACCCCAAGGACAGATAGATTTTTTTTTTTGATTTATTCTTTCTTCCAGATTCAGGGAGTGGATAGAAATAAATTTCTTGCAAGACTGCTGATTCCTAAGTATTATATGTTCGTACTGAGAATCCCATTGTAATTTTCTGCCTTGACAGCTAACATATGAGGACCCCAATGTTTGCAATAAAGAACCTCCTGTTCCCATTGCACTGGATGCCAGTGTGGCTCGGAATGTCTCATATCCAGTTGGATCCACCACCCAGTACTGCTCCTGGACAAGAGCTGTCAGCTCAGCACAATAGAATTTCACTGCAGTCCTGTTTCAGGAACATATCTCAGTTAATGGCAAATATTTTTGAAAGCCAAAATTCAGTTATTCCTGGGTTGTTTGGTAAGCCGTCTTATCCCAGATAACATTAATAATGAGCTAAAGTCAGACTTAAGTGAGTCTGTTCTTTGTTGAATGTCTGTTAAAGGTTAAAGCTAGCTGTAGAGGATGTCTTCATTTTGTAAGTACAAGAATAATGAAGGTTATCTACAATCTCTTTTGCTTCCTCTGTATTCAAATCTTTCGGTTTTAAAGTGAATGAGCCAAGTTTGATAAACAGATTGGACGTGTAAGAGGTCAGACAGGTTTTTTAGTTTTGTGCCTGGCTTATTCTATTCAGAAATTTTTGTGAAGATTTTTTGCCTAAGCACAGGGGACTGAACCAACTAATTCATTAAATTACACTGTAAGAGGGCGGTTTGATGGTCAGTTCCCAGATGGCTACTTTGGTAGCCTCCCATGTGGCAAATATTCAACACCTTCTTTTTTGCTGATATGTTTGTATTTTTGCTGTGACTTTTTTAATAAGCTTTTTCAATAGCCACTCATTAACAGTGTTTTTCTTATAACACCTGTAATGCACAGATTTTTAGTCCCAGTTGTAAAGATGGGGCCTGAAAGATTTAATCAACACGCAGAAGATCAGAGGGGAAATCAGTACCAAACACTGAGTGATAACCTAGACTTAGCATAAAGGTTTCAAACATGAAACAGCTTCAATATCTCTTTCATATATTGGGAAAGAAATTTTTACAGGACACCGAATGCTTCCTAAAGGACTGTAAAACCACGTTCTGAATAAAAGTAGTTAAACATATTGGTTAAGCACATATACTTGTTTTTCTTTTCCTGTTGTTTGTTTGTTTGTTTTTTCCAAATCATCATCACCACACTTTGCATATCCTTAAATCTATACAGCTAATTGTTGAGCAGAAGGCTCTCCTAAAATATTTATGTGGAATTTCAGACTCTGTTGCAGCCAGTGAAAGTTTTCATTCTGTCCCTTAGCGCAGAGAAGTCGAAGTGTCATTATATATAAAATAAATGATAAAGGGTTTCATCCTCTTCACCTGTTTAAGTCAGACAGTACTGCTGGCTTCATGAGTGAGAATATGGCTGGTGGCTCCAGACAGTGATGATACATTTATTTCAAGTCACAAGAGCCAAGAAACTGTAAGTCCAAAACCCCAGTGGGATATTCTTTCATCCTAACTACTTGTGCAGTGTCTCTCTTCAGCTACTAGTGACCTTGGGTCTCCCATCGGGGCCTTTCTAGCTGACAGCAGCAAACCGCATAGTTTATATAAAAAATTGTAACTGAAGAAAAAACGGGAAAAGAAAAAGCAGAAATCTTTTTACTTGTTTAAAACTCAGAGCCCTTAAAACTCCCCCAAAAATATACTTGGCATGTTGAAAAGTTTTGTTAAGGAATGCAGTTGTGTTGCAGATTGAGCCAAGATTACATTATTATATTCTGGTGATACATTTAAATGGACAAAGAAATTTAGGATGAGAAAACATAAAAAAAAAAACAAATTGATGCTTATGACATTAATGCTTCAATTGAGTCTGGTGCTTCATTAGTCACATAATATAATTGCTTTGTCACATTTTAACATTGACAGTTTAAAAGACCAAAGTTTTGTTTTAACCAAGATTTTAAATCTAAGGGAAAAACTATAATAAGGGTGTTCAGTGGTTCAGAATCAATATAAGTACTCTTGAATGCATGCTGGTTTTTGAGGATTTGCTGTTTTATATAAAGGTAGCAAAATTCTATCAAAAACTTTTATTCTCATGAAAAAAAAAGGCAGATTGTTTCCTAGCAGAGCATAAAAGAGGGATTGCTGTGTTTTCTATTAGAGCCACCAAAACAGTTTGCACAGAGGACAGTAAATTTTGTTCATGCTGTGCAGACGTTTTGAACCAGATGACAAGTCCATCAGCTTGGATTCTCTGGAAGGTGAGATTTCAGTGGCTCCAAATGAAAATGAAAAAGCAAGATTGAGAGACACTGAAATGAAAGCTACTTGGATGAGTGACAAACACAAATCAATCAACTTTATTATGCCCTGTTTCTCCTGTAGGGCTCTGGGGCCAGGAAGGCAGGGTGCATGACAGGTATATCCAAAAATGTCAACAAATCTCCTGCCTTCAGCTCTTCTGCATGTTGCTGCCATCAGAGGAATCGCATCTGCATCACTGGTGGCACATCGGTGGCAGAGACATTACTCTGGCGCATTTTGCTTAATGCTGTTCTGATTGTGCCATATGGTAGCATTTTAATTTTGCATTTAAATGCAACACTTGCTGCTTCTGACCCCATCATCCCGATTCTTTTGTATAATTTATGGTTGGTGAAAAAGAGATTCGAAAAAGGGAAGAATATGGGGTTGTTGGCAGTGGTCTCACTTGGACTGTGCGGATGAAGTGTCCTTGGCAGTCCTGTGGGCTGAACAACTGGGCTAGGGAGGTGCTGATGGAAATGTGGAAGGAAAATATAGAACTATTGCTAGAGGAACAGGCAGAGCAGGGTAGACTGCGTGGGAGAAAGGCTGGGTGAGCGGCACATCAGAATAGACTGAAGAAGGGGAGTGGGAGGTCGCATGCACATTTGTGCCAATAGCTGGGGGTGCGGAGGCAGTGCAGAGCATAAACTGGCAGAAGGGAGAGAAAAGACATCTAGTACAGCCAAATGCAAGCGAAGCTCAGCCCAACTGTGGATAGTGTTCAATGGGATTTAGCAACCTTTTAATTTGGAGGAAGAAAAAAAGAACGAAGATCTGTCATTATAGTCACTCTTGAAGGGCAGCTACTTGAAAAGCCAATATATTATTTGTAAATACAGATTTTTTAACAAGAAATAGGGAAAAAATTGAGTGATAATCTCTGATACAGAAGCACTTAGCACCCCGCACCACTGGATCCTATCTGAGGATCACCGAGGAACATGGAAAGGAGTCACCCAGCCCAAGGAAGCACTCAAGAATTCCCCATGTATCTTCACAGATCTCAGCCCAGTGAATAAATTACTGAGGCTCCAACCGTCAAAGCACTGGACGAGCTATTCCTTAAATACATTTACTGTCTGCCTTCAACATTCTTTCCATTACAGAGGCACATTAAAATAGAGAGATTAATAGCTGCTGTGCCAATAAAAATAGGAATTCCCCCCTGCCTTACCCCTCTTCCCCCCTATTTTTTACAGTGCTAAACAATAATGCCTCCCTCCTTGGGCATGTTGAGTCACAGTTGTAAAGAAACTAGCAGGAGTCAACCTCTTAAAATTAACAGGAACAAAAATTCCCAGGGGATCTTTGCTGTTTAAGACAGTATGAACCTTAGAGAGAGCATTTGTTTTCATAAGCTTTTCATTAATTTGTACAAAAATCATGTATATATGATTGAAAAAAAGTTGAGCTCTTGATTATATTTTGGAAGAATCTGTAGACTGTCATTTGGCTTTGTCCTAGGATAGGCAATAGAAATTCAGTTATATTCTGGATATAAAGATTGTTTCTTCCTTTTTTTTTTTCCCCCTAACAGAGAATTGCTCTTTAGAAGGGGAAAATCTTTTCAACTGTGAGAGGGTCTTTCTGTCATTGCACAGACGTGTCCTTTACGCACATCCATAATCTTTTATTTCAGACTTTGCTACAAAGGAACCAGTAAATCTGCTGTGTTTCCACCAGTGTGGTGAATTTCACGTTATAGCACTGTACTCTCGCTGCAGAGTGGCAACGCTTTATAGCAGTGGGATGTTCCATAAAATTAAGCAGGCTACTCTCTACTAGAAATGAAAGAACTTTTCTTTTCTCAACCTCCTTTTTTTTTTTTAACTTTGTGCTAAGCGATAATACAAATCACATTTTCCATTGATTTCAGGAATGGATGTTTGTTCTCTTGTGATGCAACCTAAATTTCTAAATTTAAACTGTCCCTAAAGGATTTGGATATTTTTTCTCCTTCTGCTTGGCATACAATCTTTGATAGCCCTATGGTCAGCAAATAATTTTTTTTGTTACCTGATGAATCTGCAGGCTCTTCACAACAAAAGATCGTCTAAAACAGCAGGACCAAAGCTTTAAGTTGAGAAATGGTATATCAATAAAGGTCAGTGTGACAATGTGATTTATTGAAATACTGTGCTGCTCCTAGCAGTAAGTACTTTATATTATATGATACACGGCAGGTATTTTTATTCGTATTTGGGTTCCCCACCGAAGCCTTATTCCACCTGTTTTATTATTTATTGTTGCCTTTTAGAGATGAAAGAAACCAATTTATTCAGCTTTCATAACCATTCTAAACAGGTACAAAGAAGTTAAGGACTAACGGGAAAAATCAATTGGTTAATAAAATAGTTAATTGACTAAATGCCTCTTCCAACAGGCCTCGAATGCAGACTGTGCAGAACCAAAGGAAGTTGGTTTAATTAAAATGGGTCCTCACTGTGTGAAAACCTTCACTGCAGATAAGGTTTTCAAACTTCAGTGAGTTTGTTCCTATTTTTTATAATTTACAAATGCAGCAAATCCAAGTAGCATAATTAGATCTTTTCACAATTTTTAGCATCCATTTTTCACAGATTTGCCTTTATGATCATGGCAGATGGCAAAATTACAATGACAGCATATCCAGACAAAGAAATCACAGTTAATACATTCATTATAGACCTAGAAAGATTGCTAAGATAAATGCATGAGACATTGAAAAACAGGTACCTCTCAACTCTCGTCTCCTGCTGGGTTCTCTGGAGGTATTTTTTATTTGGATTTATGATGCTGTTAATCATGAAAATCCAGGGTTTTGAAGCAGTACGTGAGCTGGTGGAGCCTTACACCATTTTGGACTGGACTTTTGAGGCAGTGCAGCCAGTGCCTGGTCCTTTCCTTGGCGAAGCCGCCCAGGCCTCGCTGCTGGGATCAGGAGAGAGGGGGGTGGCCTGTGCCACTCACAAAGCACCTCTGTTATCACCACATTCCAGTACAAAACCAGGCGAGGAGCAGCAGAGCCATCTCTTGGTCTCTGCCTGGTGTTCTGTGTATCCAGCACATAGCTGGGATTCAAAATGAAGTGAAACAACTGTTGAGCATCATGAATTTTCATAATTTCAATGGAAATACAAGTACTTGACCCAGCAAATACTTCTGCATCTTTTTATTGGAAATTTAATTTCCAAGTATCTACATTCATTCTTTCATTGGTAAAATACCTCCTATTTGTCCTAAGGACAAATATTCTTTATTTCATAACAAAGACAACTGTTCTGCCTCTGTTTTTACCTGTGTCACAGCTTTCCAGCTTAGTTACATACAACGGCATTTCACCACTGCTGCCCTGCAGCACTTACCCAAGGTGTCTCTAGTTCTTGGAATCTATCAAGCTCTGCCTTTAACTGAAAAATAAAAGAAGTGTGTGATTTCAAGAACGCGGGTTCTGCTGATGTCGCTTAGTGTCTCGTTCGCCCGAGCCTCAACAAGTGGCGCGCGCTGGGAAAGGACACGGTGCGGGCGGCGAGACACTCTCATTGACCTTCACTGCTGCCTCGTATTGACATTCAGGCAGGAAAGAGATTCAAACAGTTAAGGTTAAAAGAAAGGAGACTTTGATTAACAGTGAAGCAATGCATTGAAATTCCAAATTATGTGGGAGTCTGCTCAGGCTACATTCTGTCTTGTTTGTTTTTAATTTTAGTTTCAATGTCAATGCGAGATTTTAGCTCTCTGGTTACAGTTCTTTATCCACATAATTCTCTAATGCATCTATGATATAATCCTCACTTTTATGAAGAGCCAAGTTAAAAAACATCAATGTGTTATTCAGAATATTACCTTCGCTGACACTTTAAGCTAATATAATAGCCCAGGCGCTACTTTTCTGAGTATATATTTGCTTCTGCTATAGGGGCATCTCTGCTGTCGAAAGATGAAGTAAACACTCGTCTTAAACCATCCCCAAAGCTCCTTAGTCAGAGCTCTTTGTTTATACAGCCATACAGGTGGATTTATGGTAAAATGTCAGACTTTGCATCGCAATGGCTGAGGCCTGGGCACACATTCCCGCCTGGTGGGAGCAGTCTGGCAGGGCAGCAAGAAGGTACCTGATTCTCCATGGGATGTGTGAGAGCCCGAATGTCCAGCCCTTCGGCTCTGCCACTTCCACTCTTGTAGCACCTCATCCTCTTGAGGATCGTGGTTCCTTGACAAGGACAAGAAACAGCACACCAAAACTGGCCGTTGGAGGAATTCCTAGAGAGAACTGGTGACATCTCTCATTGTGAGCACTGAAATTATGACCCATTCTGTTGGCCTTGGTGTGTTGGTGGAGTTGCACTACCCCAGCCCAGGAGCTGCAGACAGGACTAAGCCTGAGATGTTGAAAACTGAAATCTTTGTCTTTCCTCAAGGGTTTCCTCGTCCTGAAAATGCCCACACCCACATTCCAGGACATGGTGCTAAGAGGAACAGTTCTCCCATGTTCGATTTTGATCCCAAACAAACAGCTTGAGATTCTGTGCAGTATAATTGGGCTGTACATGCATTTTAAACAAAATCCTGGCCCTTTTATAAACTGCTTGAGATGGGAGACATGCAGAGCTTTTGCTGAAAGAAATGCATTAATCCTTTTAAGTCTGATAAAAGCTTCTTTTATACTAGACTGTATAGTTTCCTGCGGTGGGACCATATTTTTGTAGAATCCCCATTTGTGAAGAAAGAAAGGCACAGACTCCTAATGGCTTGAAGGAAAGACTGATAAGTGAAAATAATGCACACCTGGATTTAAAACCGGGCACGATTCAGGGGAGGTTTATTACATTAATTGCAGTTAATGGACATGGTCCAACCATTTTTCTTTGCACTCCCCCAGCGTGCCCCCAGGAGCTGCAGGTGATAACCCGTTCGCGGGGGCCGGCTTTGTAGCCAGTCCAGAACTGGTCTTAGTGCAGGGCTACCCAGCCCTGGTGATGCCCGTGGTTGTTAATTCACAAGATCCTGGCGCCCGCTCTGTTTTCCCTGTTCTCCTGCTGCATCTGCTGCGGAGGTTAGTCCAGTGCCTGGCAAGTGTCTGCAAGGCATTTCAATAATCTCCTGCCAAGCAAGCAAAACAAACGGCTGGTTCCTTTTGTTTCCTGCTCCCACTGGCCCGGGTTTATTTTGGCAGCAGTGAGATTTTGTTATTAGGACCAGACTAGTGCCAGTCAGTGCTGGGCAACATGACATTCAATATTCTTGACTTACTGCATCCCACGCATCAATAGTGACCGGTGTCAAGCCAGTTAGACTACTGCTGTTCATTGATCGGGTATTATTAGTTTTTTATTTCGTCTCTTTTTATTGAGTACATTTCACTTTTACCAACCCAGTGGAATAATTTTGATTTTGACCTTCCCTTTGCACAAGGGAAGCCCAGCTGTGTAGCACAGCTGAAGTAGAACATGGTACCTGTCTTCTAGGAATAGTTCTCCCTGGAAAGCTCTGAGCTGTATGTTGAGCCTGTCTGGGCCCACATTCAATCCAATGAAGTTTAATTCCTAAAATAGTATAAACAGGACTTCTATGGATAGGCTCACATTTATGATATAAACTGATCTAAACATCTTCCTTACTGCTGTAGTGCAACTGGGAAATGAGATCCCCCCCAAAACTCCTTCGCCTCTGTGTTGTGGAGCCCTTAGAGCAGTGTTAGAGCCCCAGGATCGGAGTCTGGGGGGTTTGACAGCAGCAAACCTGTATGGATATAAATGCACCATGGCATTTTTTTAGGATATCTACGAGTGGGAATTGTTAATGACCAAAAAGGCTTGCTAAGAAAACAAACCAAAGTCAGTTTGTATGTTCTTAAATGAAAGAGGACTAACGTCTCCTGACTTGGAAAACTAGTGTATGGGAGCATACCTTTGAAGAGGCTACAAGTAGATTTTGCAAAATCTGAATTTCAGGCAGCTACAGATATCCATAGGGTGTAATTTAAATAAAAGGCTAAATTTAATTTTTAAGGTAAAATTGTATGCAAACAGGTCTCATCATACATTAAAAACAAATTCAGCAGGAATATTCATAGAGGCTATTTTATAAATAGCTCCAGCTTGTCAGAAATCTATGAGACCCATGTAACACAGGCAGGGCCTTTGGCCTATGAGGGAAACATCTTTGCTCCTCAGTTATGAGCTGTGCTGAGTTACGTTTTGGGGTTGTTAAATTCAGCCTATTTAAGTCCATTTTGTCTAAATGTGATCCATCAGGGAATTTGAGTGAATTTCAAAACCAATAAGCTAGCTCAGTATTTAAGATTTTTTTATTATTATTATTTAAACCTTTAGGGATATGCAGTCTTGCACCATTCATTGAACTGTGGGTGCAATTTATTTGATAGGCACATATTTTACCAGGCAACTTATGCCACCAGAAAAGGATTTCAATTCGCAGCCAAGTGGAAAATATATCCCAAGGTATCTGTGTTGCCTAGTAAAACTAGGAGATTTAAGCAGTCAAGATACAAGCTGACTGTGAAAGCACCTTCCACTAATATAAACCTATGCAGTTCTAAAATGAAGCTGACAACCCCCACAAACCTCTAAATAGCCATTTCCAAGCTGACAGATCTAAACTGCAGGAAAACAAAGTAATCACTCAAGAAATTCTTTGCAAATTAAAACAGTTCCTTGTTGCTTTGTCTTCTGGAGCGCCACAAACAACAAAGCAATGTGAGAAGCCATTTTTTTTTTCCTATTTGCTTGTATATCAAGTACTTTTTTCTGTAAATACTTCGTCAGTAATAAAAAGGATTATTGGTAGATAATGCTAAGCACAAACACAAAATTATCAGCCTTACATTTTGAAGCTGGTTTGAGGAATTCATAATGCGTGTCTTATTCATATGCAGAATAAAAGAGGATAGTTGTTCTCACATAATTTTGGCACCTTTGTGAGGCTGCATTGTGCCGAAGGCTTGTTCAAGGTTAGCCCACCATGCGAGCTATTGAGTAGGCTTGCAGAGCACCTGGGATTTGTGATGCCTCGGTACCCAAGGATGCCTTACAGAGAACCTTTTCAAAATGGGCAGAGCCTCCTGAATAAAATGGAAATATCCCTGCAAATACATATGCAGCTTGCCGTTTGTTACAACTTTACAAGGAAAACTGACCTCTGATACTCACCTGTGGGCAAATAAAAGCTTCCAAACACCGACGAAATGAATGAGAAGTTTATAGAACTGCATACACAGCATGAAATCAGGTTGCAGAGTGAGTGAGTGCAAAATACAAGTGTGAAAGCCCCAAGAGCTCTTCAGATGTTTATCTGGCAAAGAGGCTGAGCCCTGGCACGAAGCACCTCGTGGCAACTGGATATCGCTGGCTGCGCCTGAAAGGAGAAGCCGTTTCTGTCTGAAGTGTCAGCGCTTCTTGGACCTCAGCAGCGACATTTCCTTGGCAAAGATGTTCATTTTCCTGATAGTCTTAGTGCTGGAATGGTCTTGTTACACCCAAAGAGCTATAGACCAGCCGGTGTCTTCCTACAGGCCAGGATTTCATTCCTGATGTAAAGGAGTGGAAATATTACTCAAATATTACACAAATATTTGAGTATTTGAAAACATTAATTTTTTTTTGTAATATTTGTGTGAAGAACAGGCTGTGTTCACCTTAGTTCCTCTCTTTGCTTTTGAGGTAGAGGAGCTACTTAAATCTACACTAATGTTCCATTAGGGAATGGGCTTTCTGCTTAAACCTTGAAATTCCATATTCTTGACAGTTCTAATACGAGTTTGAAACCTGTCACAATGTCAATGTTAGAATGCTTTGGATTAATCCCTGTGCAAAGGCAGAGGCAAAGAGCCTAGCCAAGATTTCCACCGAACAAAGGAGCGTTCTGGGCATTTCAGCATATGGAAAACCTTGTATCTGCAAACTGGCTGCTGACTCGGCTAGCTGGAAGAACTGGTTGTGTGACACGCTAAACTGGGATCTGCTGTGCAGGAACACCGTCTGCCAAGGTTTAAATTCCTGGAATAATGAGCAGGAAACGAAGAGAAAATGTTGTATCTGCTAATATATCCTGGGAATATTTAAGAGTCACTGAAATCAATACTTTACAGGAGCCAGCTTTGCTACCTCCTAATGGTTAAAAGCAAATTATCTGAGCTGGAACATCTATGTGCAAATAATTAGCGAATAAAGTAAAATATATGTTAGCTGTCTAGAGGCAGTACTTTGTGGAGCTTCACAAATAATGAGCATCCAGTTGTTTCTAACAAAGAGAGAGTCGTGTATATACCGCTTAACATTGTAATTCACTGACACCTGACTTAACCTGATCTTTAAAGTACCAGATAAAAAGTCAGGCGTATGGCATAATCTGGTAACTTTCTCTCAGCTCATTTTTCAGCAAGTCATGTATTCGATTCTTCTTGTACTACAAAAAGGACAAAATATTCTGGAAGCTCCATTATTCTTAAAGGTATTGTGCGGCTGGGCATCTACCCAGTTTAACTCTGTCAGCTGATAATAGCGGTGTCAGGACGACTCTCTCCATTTCGCTAATCTCTTTTGCATTCCTGGCTGCTCTCAAAAGATTATTTTTCAGAAAGCTCACCTTGCCAGGAAGATGAAAACGAACGAAAAGGAAGTAGTGGAGGCATTTTATGACATGGCCTTCAGCCCTTTATTTTTGAAAGGCTTCTTGCTGCAATTTATGTCTGCTTGAGTTAGAAGAATTTTCAGTTCTGCCCTTGAGATGTGGTGCAAGTACTAATGATAGCAAATACTCATCCCTGGCAAACATTTCACTGAATTGAGGGACTGACAATTTATTAAAACTAATTTCCAATGTCACTTCCAAATCTCTTCCCATTCATTCAGCAAAATATGTAGTGGTTTAAGATAAGTACCAGTACAAA